>CM075024.1:13470328-13498286 GCA_037576675.1 Pangasius sanitwongsei
ATACGGCCTTAAGGAAATCTAGGGGGAGCACTTTGGATTGATATTGTATTGTTCTAGGAGTTGGAAAGCACAGTGCAGGAGCAGCGTGCAGATACAAGAGTAAAAATCAGATAGAGATTAAGGTGTAAACACAATAAGCATAATCAAATCAAATGAATGCAATAAATACTAATAGGTTTTACAACCGCATACAGACTACTGAAAGATGAGCTGTATTGCACAGTTCTTGGTAATTAAAGGTTTTATCTGATATAAAATGAACTGCACAATGAACGTCAGAGGACTTCAGAATTTAATCTATAAACACATTCATCTTTTAAAGCCTAATAGCAGAAGGGAGGACGCACTTCCTAAAGCACTGCTCATTACAGCAGGTATAAAAATGACACTGCATTACGTACAATGTGTTAAATCAATACTTTCAGTTGACTTTGTTTGCTCTTGTATATACACTAGCTTATTAGGTAGGTCTAGTGAGTAATAAACTGGCAAGGCTTTGTACTGTGTGTACTGAGCCCTGACTTTTGTGTTATTTTATATTGTCTTTAATTAGCCTTGAGTTAAGCTTGAATGAATTGGATCTCACTATGCAGCACTTTTTTTTAACCTTTTAAACTCACAGGATCTGTCAGCGGGTCCAGACTTACATTCCTCACTCACATAACTGCTCCCCTTTTCCATTTGTTTCATTATAGTTAATGACTAAATCATATTAATTACTGAATAATATGCTTTAAGATGAATAACTGCATACTAAGATGTGACATTGAGGTGGTCATGTGCTTATTAATCACTTAATAAACTTGATTTGATCATTTAAATATATGTAGACAAGGACATAAGCCTTTCTACTTCATTTTGTGTGCAATTTTGCTTCTGCAAGCTTTATCTCATCTATTTCTTTTCTTTTCATCATACTTCCTTTAGTAGAATGATAACGATCATGTGTATTAAAACAATTCATAATTAATATTTTGCTGAAAAGTATTCATTTTGTTCTCCTTGTGCGCAGGACTCACACTGGATTTTGGCAAAAAAAAAAAATCAGATGTAATCTTGGTGTTGCATTTCTGCTGAAAAAGTTCAATGAACAGCTAAGCTTAGCCGCTAGCTAGTTTGTTGTTTGAGGAGCCTGAAAAAGTTTCTTGCCAGAGCAACATGGTAATAATAAGCAGATTGAGTGACTCTAGCCACTTCTTGTTTCCTACTGGCTCATGCAAAGATTAGTGGTTACTCTGGATTAAAGTTCATGTAGTTCAGTGGTTCTCAAAGCGGAGTCGGGGCTCCAAGGGATCTGCACATCCAAAGGGTAAGTGGTAGAAATTTAGTTAGTGGTTGAAAACACAACCCATAAGTATAAGCACAAATTATTATACTTAATATTAACTTATCAACTGAACTCAAATCTATCACACCTATAAATGTCAACTTAGACCTAATGCATTCTCTTGATGGAAAGTTCAGGAATAAACAGCTCTATGACTCTAAATAAATATACAAAATATTACTTTACACACTTAAATGTCCATGGAATTTATTCCATGTTATTACAGTTAATGGAGTTCCTGGATACAAAAAGTTTAAGAACCCTTGATTTAAATCAACTTGCTATAGGGGCTCTTTGAAGTCCAATTCGAAGTCCAGGAGAGAAAAACTAGCCATGCTCTCTGGGTGGGAGGGATGCTGTTACACTCTCCTCCCTGTGAATCACAGCTTTAATCAATCATGTATGTGGAAGAGGGCAGAGAGCACTTTGCTACTGTTACACTGCCCTGCGGAGCAGCATGAGCAGCAGTTTGAAAGTATATGTTTGGCTTCATGTGTCTCGGAGGAAGCATGTGTTAGCATTCACCCTTCCTGGTTGGTAGCTGTTATGTGAGGGAGAGCTGGCTGGTGGGAGGAAATTGGCAGGTGACCAAATTGGGGAGCAAATGGGAAAAAAGAAAGAAAGAGCTGAACTTGCCATAAAGCGAAATTGGAGGACGTGGATGCAAATTTTATTGCCACTGGAAGCAAATCAGTTTTTTTGCATATCAGATCCTCTTCCATTTAAGTGAACTTTTTTTTTCTACAGACTGATTTTATTCATGTTTGGTGTGACAATTGCTTTAGTCTTTTACTGCATCAAGTAGTTTATTGTTTTAGGTGCTTTAATGTATTCAACTATTGTTTTTTCATATTTTAAATAGGTTTCTAATAGCTCAGTCGACTTTTACACTGACTTACTTAGTAGATAAACTTGATTTGTTTACCTTCTGTGCATAGTAATGTGCTTTAGTGCCTTAGATGCTCTGTCTCTCTCTCTCTCTTTCTCTCTCTCTCTCTCTGCTTAGTATAATGGTAATGTGCAATGATGGAGAGATCGTTTACCTGAATCACAGGCAAATGTCTTCGATGTCTCATCGCTGAAGATAATTGCCACGGCATGTTTCTTTGTCTCCCGAGGCATTCTGGTAATGTTCTTGATGTTGTGCAGCTCAGTTATCTACACAAGTAAACGACAAAACTCATTACTGAAATGAATAAAATAAGAAACAAAAGACAACGATGAAGGGAAGGTGTAAACATGGTATGTGGAAGAAAAAAAGTTTGCACCAACTGAAAGGATTGTGCAGCTTGTTTGTTGCAGATACAAGAATGCCGCAGTTTAAATCTGCAGCATATTATATATTATAACCATACAACCACTGTGACATGAATGAAAGGAAATTTCAGGAATATGCTTGAGTGTAATTGCGTCCAATAGTCTGAGGTCACTATGAAAAACTGGGAGGGAAAAAAACATTTATGAAGCGTCATGGTTTAATAATTAATTACTGTGGTACATGTATAAAAGGAATAAAACATGCTGTTATATGTAATTAATCAAAGTAAACTTTGGGCTGTGATCACATAACCCCATTGTTGATTATTTTTCCTAGAAAACCTTCCCCCATCATGTTTTATTCCTTACATAACACTGTTATAAGCGTAGTGCAACACAAGCGAATCAGGAGAAGTTTGAGGCTCTATGTGCTGGAGGTTTTAATAACAATAACTAAGCCCACAATACAGAATCACAGTCGTTAATCAGGCAAAGGCCAAAAAACAATCGATCCAGAATACATTCACAAAGAGCAAATCTAAGAGAGTAGTTGAAAAACAAGGCAAGGGTCAAGAACAGACAATGACTAGAAATAAGACTCCAAACTTGGAGGCAAGACTTCGCGATGAGGATCAGTGTGAATTGTCCACTGAGAACAGGAAGCTGTGAAAATGGTTCCATATGCCGGGAAGGGGGACCTCTGCATGAATGTTCAGAGAGCATTCAGATTCATAGAGGATTTCTCAAACCATTTTAAATAATGGATTTGTGAAAAACAAGTATCTGCTGAATAAAATGTTTTAATACTGACTGTTTGAAAGCTGATCTTGATAATGCACTCAAGCTTACATAAATGTTAAATTCAGAACCAGTATCACAATACACCATCAGCCAGGAAACTATTAAACGCTGAAGTAAAAAAAGTTGTATTTACAGAAGAGTCACTTCACTGCTGCTTCAAATCTGACAGCTACAGAATAAAAGTATTTAAAAAAAAATAAATGTTTTTTTTTTTTTTTCCATATACAGTGTCACAACTACCTTAGGGACAGGAAAACCCTATACACTTTACTCTGAGTGTGACAATTTCCAACTTCTCAAAAAAAAAAAAAAAAAAAATCTAAAAACAGAAGTTCAGCTGCATTTCCCACAAACTCTGCTCTACAGAAACATTTTGACAGCAGATGTTGAATTTCCTGCCAACTGGGGACTTTGGGGGTGTAAAATCGTGTGTGTGCTTATATTAGTCACACTCACAGCAGACGGCACAGCTCACACTCTGGCAAATCAGAAGAAAAATCACCGTTTTGGATAATGTGCACATCTATAATAAAATACAATATAATATATTATAATATATACTCTATATGCCATGGGCCGGTATGAAATTTTCATACTGCAATAACTGTCTAACCTTTTATTACTGCTTACAAAATTCAGCTGCATTTTTTAAAAATGTATGTTTAAAGGTAAACCTGAAAAAAAACTGTTCTGAATAATGGTGTGTCACAATACCATAGTGCAATTTAAATAGAAAAGTCCAAAGACTGATCTGTTTTAAATAAATTGGTGAATTAGTATTTGTTGTGCAGCAATGTTATAAAAAAAAAAAAATTAAAAAAAAAACTAACAGAACCACAGACACAACATGACAGTGTCTAAAATAAGAAAGTCAGACCGCATTATCAAGTGATGCCTCTATATCACACAAGCCCCAATGCCATCACATCGATCACTTTGATAGAGAGCAAAGTGTTTTATGGCCAGAGGAATAAATGAGTTTCTAAACCTCTTGATTCTTCTTGTAGCATCCGAATGCCAGACCAGAACAGAGGGCAATAACTCAAACTCAATCAATCACCATGTCCATTTAATTGCAGTCAGGACTAGTTACACCAAGTGAATGTTAATTCAACTTAATTCAATATGTAGTATTACATTTTGTAAACACAAAACGACCTTTAGAACAGAACAGAAAAGGCTCAAATTGCATACAATGCGCTATACTCTTAGACTATACACTAATTATCCTTGATGTACTTGATTATCCAGGGTTAAACTGAAACCTTAAATTTTAGGCTAAACGGAAATGACAGATCGCCATGCAGTTCCATAATGTGAAATATGGATGGATGGATGGATGCATAAATGGATGGATGGAGGTAGGGATAGATAGATGGATGGGTAGATAAATAAAGGGAGGGATGGATAGGTAGACAGATGGGTATATGATTAGAAGGATGAATGGATGGATGGTCAGACAGATCTCTTGCTTTGTTTCCCACACACTACTCATGCAGCAAGTAAACGATTTGAGACATCAGTTTCGTTTGGATGGATGAATGGATGGACAGATCTCTTACTGTGTTTCCTTCATACTACTCATGCTACAAGTGAAAGATTCGAGACATAAATATTGTTCAGATGGATGGATGAATGGATGGATGGATGACTGGATCAAGGTAGGGACGGATGGATGGATGGATGGTTGGTTAGCCAGATCTCAGGCTGAGTTTCTGAGTGTGAACACACTACTCAGGCTTAAAGTAAAAGATTTGAGACATAGATACTGTTTGGATGGATAGATGGACAGATACATGGATGGATTGAGGTAAGGATGAATGGAGGCATAGATGGATGGAGTAATAGACAAATGGATGGATGGTTGGCCAGATCTCTTGCCGTGTCTTACACAGTGAACACGGTATTCACGCTACAAGTAAATATGAGATAAAGATACTGGATGGATGGATGGATGGATGCATGGATAGATGGATGGACAGGTGGATGGATGGATGAATGGACAGGTGGATGGATGGACAGACAGGTGGATGGATGGACGGACAGGTGGATGAATGGACAGACAGGTGGATGAATGGACAGACAGGTGGATGAATGGACGGACAGGTGGAAGGATGGAAGGACAGATGGATGGATGGGTGGATGGATGGATGGATGGATGGATGGACAGATGAATAGATGGATGCATGGATGGATGGACAGATCTCTCACTGAGCTTCCTCAGTGTGATCACACTGCTCACAAGTAAAAAACTGTAGATACTGTTTTCGAACAGAAAATGTTTGACAACACTGAGACTTTCCACTGAGACAAGGACACTGTAAACCAGGTGAATTTAAATGGAGCAATCTAGAGAGAATCCACACAGTAAATAAAGTGGAGAACAAATCATCTCATAAAAGTTGATATATCTTACATTTGACATGTTCTCTCTACAGTATGTATTTCCCCCACAGCTGCATTCTCAGCAGTGCATAAAGGTATAAAGTGTTTAAACATTTCCTGTTCGGGTCTTTGAGTTTGCAAAGTTGCAGCATCACTGAGCATGTGTTTTCTTGCCCCCCACCCCAAACTCCATCATGTTTGTAATTTGACTGCATTCTGAGTTTTGTTTTGCTTGTCGTTAAACCACCTCAGGCAACCATGTCTGTCTCGTTAGGCACTTTCTCAGTGGGACCTTTCAACATGATCGCTATAGTCCCTCAAATCTCAACTGCGCAAAACATCTGAACAAACTTCTGCAGTGACAAAACACCCTTGCAGATGTGGTTCTGCAGTTTAACTATAACTCAAGGTGGAAAATACTTGGCTTTTGTTATCTACATCACTGTTACTAGCAATTGAAGATCTGTCATGGACTTGTAGTTTAATCTCGCTGACACACTGCGAATCCTTCATGGTTCTGGACTTCCTTCCTCTCTCCCCTGTTGTGTGCTGCTGATCCATCATGTTCTATTGATTACATCTGCAATTGCTCTTCTCTTGTTCATCCCTGCATTCATCACCTATTGAATCCCAGCTCACCAGGAAGTGGTCCCTCCTCAAATTTTCATTATATTGCTAAATAATTTTGTGGTTTTTTTCTTTTTTATCTCTGTCTTCAGGAAGGCTCCAAAGCTGCTGGTGGGGGGTTGTAGCTGTATGTATGTAACATCTTGTGCTTGTTGGTGGTCCAATTATATTATAATTGGGCAAAAAATGAAACCTGTGTTTATTTTTAGAGATAAATGTCAAAAACACTAGCCACAAAGATGCTGCTTAAGCTAGAGTTGAATCTGCTATTCTGTACTTTACTTCTTTTTTCCCCTCCAAGCTAACTAACTTGCATCAGACTTTCTTTTTCTTGAATATTCCCTTGAATTTCCTTAACAACAAAAAGTGAGGTAATTCCCAGCTATAAAGTCTGCAGCTTGATATAATGCCTCCAAGAAGAGCCATGCTAGTACGATGAAGGAAAAATAAAATAAAATTACAGTGTGGAAATGTCATGTTTATATGTTACAGGCCCACAAGAGAGGCTTGAAAGTCTCACCAGAGTCTTATTCATTACAATTGGTGCTCTCGAGTGTGAATTATTATTGCATTAGCTTTCCAAGCCCTTGTTTTTGACTAACTCTGGATGGATGATGCAACACATTTATCACCTGCTCTGTTTTAGGTGATTTTAAGGCCAAACTTTGTTCGCAGAGTCTTGATTAAAAAGCTTTTACTGATCAAAAGTTAAAATATAAGTTTCACCAAAGAAAAAGTGGCATTTATTCTCTCAGAAAGCACTGTGTTACACAGTTCAGGAGGCTGCATGACAGAGAATGGATGGATGGATGGATGGATGGACAGATGGATCGATAGTCAGACAGACAGATAAATGGATGAAGGAAGATGGATGGATGCATGGATGGATTTTGTATAGAGAGATGGATGGACAAATGGAAGGATGAATGAGTACTTGGATAGATGGATGGATGAATGGATGGCTAGTTGGATGGATAGAGGATTGGATAGATAGATAGAATAATTAATGGAAGGATGGATGGGTGGTTGGACAGACATACAGATAGATGGATGGATGGATCTTGTACAGACTGATGGATGGATATATGAATGGATGGATGGAGACATGGATGGATGAATGTATTATTTTGACTGATGCATGGATACATGGATAAATAGATGGATAGTTGGATGAAACGGATGGAAGGATGGATGGATGGATGGATGGATGGTTGAATGGATTGACAGGTGGACAGTGTTGAATGGAAGGAAGGAAGGATGAATGGATGGATGAATGGATAGATTGACAGACAGATATATAGATATATAGATATATACAGATTATAGTTAATGGATAGACTGATGAATGGAAAGATGGATGGATGGATGGATGGATGGACAGACAGATGGATAGTTGGATATGCAAAGAGATGGACACAGATTGTTTGATAGATTGCTGGAAAGAGGCAGGAATAGAGAGATGATTGGCTGATAAAAGGGATGCACAGACTGCTATATACAGAGACAGACATATAGATCTGGAAACTTTCTACTTGGCTTTATAGAGAATGACTTGCACAGATTGTTGATAGAGAGTTTCCTGATAAGCTTTTCATAATCTTCATAATTACTGCTCACGAGGTGAAGAAGAGAGAGCAGCAGCATTATTCTAAAGCGCTCAGCATGTTTATCACCTATTAATCATCAACATTAATTGAATCTTTAAAGAGCTTAAGAATAAACTAACATTGTAACTATTTTTATTTATGCAAATGTTTCTTAATGGAATAATAAATAGTATTATGTACTAAACAATAAGCTCTGCCGTATCTGAAATGAGGAAAAAGAAATAAGTGCCTCATTAAGGAACAACAAAACAACTCAACAGCAAGACATACAGTACAATTTCTTACCTTATGAAAACTTCGAAAGTAGGCAGCTTTTTCATCAGGATATTTCTCTAATCGTCGCGGCCCTTTACTTGACGCTTTTTTGAACACGAGCCAACATCGCCTGAAGATCTGTCAAAAACATACAATATAATTATGGGAGGGAAATATACATCATTTTAGACCAGAATTATTACTTTTTACTTGCTCTACTTTTGTTAGAGTCAGAATAATTATTTGAATTTGGTAACAATGATTTTTAAATATTGTTATAAACTAATAAATTTGTGTCTCCTAGGTGTCTGCATTTATTTGTTTCTCACGTCCTTATTTTCCATACTTAAGGGTTGACTATTTGTACATGAAACTCACGTCTGGTGAATAGAATTATGGGATTGAGAAGAGCACATGCTACGCTCTTTTATTGCTGCTTTATGAGGCATCATTAAAGTTGATTAAAAAAAAAAATGCTTATACAACAATGCTACCGAATTAGAGCGACTATTGTTAGTGAAAAATCTAAATGCTGTGTGAGTTTAATCCTCTTTATCGATTTGTCTTCTGCACTGCAATGTCTCAATCACGGTTCATCCTTTTTTCATTTCTCACATATTGATTAAAGAGACTCTCCAACTCCAAATTCCCCATAGCAGTGCTGGAGATTTTCACAGATCAGGCTCTCCGATGTCACTTCAAGGTCAATTTACAACAGATTGTGTCTGAGAAAGATGTTTATACACACTAACACACCAAGACTCAAATGTATCAGTTTTCCATGGCTGAAACAATATGACAAATTCACGTAACAGTATAGCATGATGTTCAGGACTACACAATATTTGCTTACAGAGGGCCAATTTTAATCAACAATAAATGAATAAATAATAAACATCATGGTATATAGTCATACAGATATATCATCGCACCCCTGTTGTCCTGTGTTTCATTCTGTCCACACTCTTTGGACCAAATCAATAAACCAACAGCATCATAATTAACTAATGAGTTCAAAGCAGGACCGTTCACATCTGTTTAACATCTTTGATTTATTCACATAATAAAATGTCATATGTAAAAAACTGGCAGCAGTTCGGACTAAAGCAGTTTATGATGCATTAGAGAGGATGCTGGAAAACAGGGTAGTTGGATGAAAGCCATTTTCACTCCAATTCATCTCATATACCTTTTTCTCTCTCTCTGCCTGAAACACCAATATATGAAATATACAATAATAATTTAGCCATGATAGAGCGATCACAACTCTGTGACGCATGTACCTTTGACGGTTGCTTACAAAGCCATTTGTATAGTATGTATATGCAGTGTGTGTGTGCATGTGTGTACATGCACACGAGCACACAAACACACACACGAACACACACACACACACACACTGTATTTACCTATTTCACATGTTGGCAAACATGCGGCCTGATAAAGGTCGTAATGTGGCCCACCGATGAATTTAGAATCCGTGTTCTTGATTAAAATCTTCTTGTCTCCCATAACTGAATTGAAACGTTCAAAAAAGCTATACGCTGGGGAATGTCGGTAATTATTTAAACATTTTATGTAAGGAACAAAACATAACAGGCAGTGTTATTAGAAAATAATAAATAAAGGTATGGTGTGATGTGACCCAACACAAAGCTTACTTCATGTAACTGCTTACTTCCAGCTACTGTTCCCACCCAAAAGTTGATTATTTTCCTATAAATGCACGTAGCGAACTGTTTTATTCCTCTTAAACCTCAGCAATTTTCCACTGATTACAATTTTTTATTTAAAGAATGACACCATACTTCAGCCTCTTTTTGCTAAGTTAATAAAACAAAAAAAAAAATGCAGCTTGTCATGTTACTGAGCAATCACCAAGTCGTCCATCCTGAAGACTTTCCTGTGACAGAAAACTAAATGTTTACCTCTTACTGTTGTGAGGTATTGACACTGGAGACTCCTTTCCAAAAAATAAACATCTCCTCACAGAAAAGTTCACCATATCAACAATTATGATGTTTTATGCTTATGTTTTATTCCATACACAAGTCCCTGTTTAAGTAGGTATTATAGAAATTATAGAAATTATCACATATTAGAATGAGAGGTTTAATATAAACCTTTTGTCAAAGTTGCTGTTATAGAAAATTAATCAACATCATTTGACCAATCAGATTTGAGTATTCAACAGCTTGGTCAAAAGGAGTTCAACATTTCTAGTTCAGGAATATGGTGAACTGTTTTTTGTTTTGTTTTGTTTTTTTCCTGTGTTCATAAAACCCTGTATTCATTGCAGTCAGAAATAAATGGTTTAACGTTTATGGACATAAGTGTAAACATGCATCATAAAATATTGGCGATCAAAACTGATGTGTGTTAAACACAGAACATAATAACCTCAATTTATAAATGAATGCTGTTTAATGGTACATGTGCACCGTGTACAGAGAGCATATATCTCCCGCCTCCACATGCCTTGTCTCACTGCTTGAGAGGTGCTATTTTTAGCTTTACAACGGTGCAGTTTGGGGTTGTACAGTATGGGGCTATATCTATGACCGCTATGACTGCTATGCTATGATTTTGTGCATTTTTTTGTAAAGAACGCATGGAAATCACGAGAATGCGTGGAATTCCCGAGTCCTGATACGCATCAGAACATAACAGAATGAACGAGGTCATGATTAAATTACTTACTTATTTGTTTTATTTAACGCATGATGACTTTTGTATTTAAAAGGATGAAATTATTCAATTATCCAATGTATCTTTCTGAATTGTGGGTGTTCAGTGTCTACAGTGCGTTAAGTAAGGAACAAATAAGACGGGATATGTGCTGTTATAGGAAAATAATTAACAATGGGTTAGTGTAAAGTGTGTCAGGTAGTTACCACCCTGAAGTTAATTATTTTCTAATAACAGCATGTCCCAAAATGTTTTATTCCTCTTATACCACAGTAATTTGCCAATGATTATGATTAAGAACAACGTCATAATTTTTAACCATTTATAGTTACAGTTAATCTTGTGGAACATCTGCGAAACAACCACAAACACCAATAACCTCTGTCCTGAAGACTTCCACGACAGAAAACCTACTGACTGTTATAAAGCGCTGACACAGGAGACTCCTTCCATAAATATTAAATAAACGTCTCTATAAATAATAATAAACGTACTATGGTTGTTACTATGGAAACAAGATCAAATTAGAAGAACCGCACTTGATATTTTAATTAAAGTCAAAATTTTGCTATCATGACGACTCTAGAATCCTTAGTGACTATGTCAATATTATAAATGGTGTCACGTGAGAATTTACGACAACAAATCAGGGAAATGGTCTTGTGAACAGCTTCGATTGTCTGTAAAGTGTCTTTGAAAAAGACACTCGTTCTAACCATGCAGTGCCTTTTAGGATTAATATTCAAACACATTCTCCATTTCCTAATGCTGACAGCCAATACTCATTTGCGTGATGCATTGTGCGCACTTTCCGCTGCTCTTCATCACCATTCGGATCCACTGGCGAGATTAATTTGTTTACCAAGCTGGTGTAGTGAATTAAGAAGAACAATGCTGTGTGGGGATGCAGTGTAATTGTGCGGTGTAGGAAAATATTCCACCTGCGTCCCATATTTCACTGAAGGTTAAGTGTTACAACAAGAGATACAACCTACTGGATATTAAGACAACCAAGATTATATTATATTTCCTCTATATTTGGACGGCTTTTTGCAGAGCGTAGGATGGCATAGCATCATTTACCGATAATGCATTTGAACTATGTTTGGGATACAGATAGCATTTGAGAGCACCCATGACTGACTTTTGACTTCTTACTTAATGTATTTCTTGGTGTTTTTCTCTCTTTTCTAATCGTTCTGTGAAGAAAAAGGGGTCTCATCATGTGCTTTGTGATATATATGAAAGAAAGACAAAGACAGAATGCTAACATGTGTATGTTTGTGTGTGAGTGTGTGTGTGTGTGTGTGTGTGTGTGTGTGTGTGTGTGTGTCTCAGTATGGCAATAACTTTTTCTCCTGCTGTTACTGTTAGATTTATGGATTTGGTGATGAGCCCATGGATGACGGTTTATTAAACGGATGGTTTATTAAAAGTCTGAGCCAAGAGGGACAATACTGTGCAAGATTTGAAGATTACATACCACGAAGATCCCAGTGCACAGCTGGACTATATCATGTTTTCTGGTTGGTTTATAATATCAGCCGATATTAACATTCCATGACATTATGAGTATCTGCTGAAATCATGCTGATAAAGCACCAATAATGCCTCTATAGAAATGTTCTATAGGAAAACCAAATTTATAAATGGGACCCTATTTTAGGCAACAAATAACACTAGAAGGTGCTAATCAAGCAGGTGATCATATAGTTTGCAAGACCACACATTCTGCTTTTCAAATTTAAATTTAAATAAGTGGCAGCATTTGCAAACCACGTGACATTACAAATCTAGGGACATTTGCAATTACAGAAAGAGCTGCAATTGATCTGCATTTTGCAGCTCTTCTCCTTAAAGCCACATCATAAAAACAGTCAGAAGTGAAAACTTACAGAGATCACATGGTACTTTGACAAATATTAGTGACTTGTTTAATTTGGAAATATAAATGTTCAGCATAATCTGTAAAATGCATTGCTAATTCAAACATTTTTGACTGATCAACGGTCTAGATATTTAATCTGTATCTGTAATGTGAGTGAGTCAGGCTGCCACTGATGTGTGCAGCCCCATCTGTGAACACAGGCGTGCATTTTAATTTAATTATGAGATGCACAGCACTCAAAAGAAAAGAAAAATTATTTGCAATTATTCCAGCAAAATTTTAATTCAGTGATTGAAAGAAAATTCTGACTATCATTCAAACATGGTAATGAACATGGTAAAGCATGGTAATGAACATGGTAAAGCAGAACCCAGACATAAAGTAAAAACCTTGAGCCGATTTACACCATAGTGAAGATAAATATCATGCGGTGAAGGAGTTACTGTTCACTGAAAACACTGGCAGCATTTCCTTTACTACTGATTGCTGGGCATGAGCTTAACAACTTGTTTTATTGACTGTAAAAGAATCCAGGTGGTGCTCAGTGTGAAAGGCCCATAGAGGAGAGTACACAGGGAAGACATTCCAACCAGTATACTAGGGATGTAACTGAATATGAAGACATTATTCAGAATGAATAGATAATGTGTTCTATATAGATATAATTACATGTACAAATAGGAGGTGCACTTTTTATTTTTCGCGTGCCAGAAAGGATCACAGGTCATCTGCTTGAGACTAGAGGTGTGGAACCGAACTGGTATCTCAATCGACACTGGTATCGAGACTGATATTCCAAGCGACACTGGTATCGAGACTGGTATCCCAAGCGACACTGGTATCGGGACTGGTATCCCAAGCGACACTGGTATCGGGACTGGTATCCCAAGCGACACTGGTATCGGGGACTTGTATCCCAAGCGACACTGGTATCGGGGACTTGTATCCCATGCGACACTGGTATCGGGGACTTGTATCCCAAGCGACAATGCTATTGGGACTGGTATTGGGACTGATATCCCAAGCGACACTGGAATCAGGACTGGAATCCCAAGCGGCACTGGTATCAGAACTGGTATCCCAAGGGACACAACAAAGAGGTTATTACTTTCATGGTGGCACGAGTGAGTGGTAAAATATTAAGGTCGCTGGACAAAGGCAACGTTCATAAACATGAATGTGCGTGCTGCATGATGCATTTTATATCATATATTTAAATTAGGCTACTAGTTTGTTTATATTTTGCAAAATAGATCCAACTAAATTCATTAGAAAATATCACAGGCAGGCACAAACAAAAGAAATAACTGAGTGAATGGATTTAAAAAATAAGTCCCACCCAAATCTGTAGTTAAGACCAACCGAGTAATGTAGCTGAGGTTGAGGAACTGTCAGAAGCCAGACATTATGCTGACACCGCTGGCATTTCTACCTCTGTTTTTTTCCCCAGTGTTCCTGGAGGCATACTGATAAGGTTAATAGGTAGGTAGGTAGGTAGGTTAATAGATAGGTAGGTAGGTAGGTAGGTAGGTTAATAGATAGGTAGGTAGGTAGGTAGGTAGGTAGGTAGGTAGGTAGGAAGGAAGGAAGGAAGGGTAATTTGGGAAGTAGGGAAAGAGAGAGGCAAACAGGAAAAAAAAAAAGAGAGAGATGGAAGTCGGCAGAAAGGAAGGAAATACATCTGAGAATCAAACAAATAGTTAATAGGACAAAGAGAAAAAATGTGAAAAGAAAGAAAGAAAGAAAGAAGGGTGACGTGGGAAGTATGGAAAGAGAGGCAAACGAACACAGAGAGACACAGAGGAAAAGAAAAATGAAGAACAGATGTAAGGGAGCACAAAAGGAAATTAGGAAAGAAATAAAGCTGAGACACAATGAGATAATGTTGCAAAGAGAAATGAAAATGAGGGGAAAGAAAAGAAAAGAAAATTCCTTCCACATCCACTTTGGGTTTAAATTCAAATTCAGATATTTGGAGCTCTAAACAGATAGAGAGAGAGAGAGATAGTCGCCTCATGTTACTCCCCTACTGCACACAAAGCAGAGATGTGTACGCTCATGATCATGGACAATACACCCGTCAAACTTGAAACTACTGAAAGGAACATCACGTCACACCTGGTCCAAGTGCTCAGCCCATTTGAGAAGATCACGCTTGAAATCCTGCATCCCTGTCATGCATCATCCACACAGCCTGAGAGCCGACACGACTTCTTCAGTCAGACGGGTCACGCACCAGGGGGATCCACACAATGAGGGGAACAATGCTTGATAGCCTTGAGGTGATTTTCCGAGATGACTGAGTGAAATGAGTTTGTACTTAGATGACTTCCTGACCCAGGCTAAAGCCTGAGAAAGCACTGGTGGAGATATCACCAGCGAGACCATTTACACCAAGAGCAGAAGATAAAAGGCCAGGAATGAAGGCAGGGAGTCAGAGTTTCCTGGGAACCCAACTGTGAAACAGATGCACCTGAAAAGCCACACTGCTGCCTCAGAGAGTCTGTAATAGACAGGAAGACAGGCAACCCTTCTGAGTGCTGGTGGCATCTTACTGTCCATCATTAGTCCCCCAATCAACATGCAATTAACCCTGCAGGGAACATCAGAGAAGAAGCTTACTAGTCGGAAAAATGTGAAGACCCTTTGCTTCCTGTATTAAAATTTACCACTTTAACCTGGGGCATTTGTTGCAGTGTTGGTTGCTGCTAGCAATGAAATTCTCATGCAGAGTTTTCTGTTTCAGATGTTATGACATTGACATGAATTGCACCTTGACTCGCAAGCAAATTGTAGACCCTGGAAACCGACAGGTCTCAGATCTCAGATGATGTAGTTCCTCCTCTTGAGATTTTCACAGACCACAGTTTGCAGACTGCTTTGCTTTGATTGCGATACTTAATCGTGAAATACGTAATTTTGTGTTGTCGGTTCATTGGCGTGATGATGTACGCTAAGCTTACGTCAAATAGCATCACAGGATATCGGATTTTTGTAACAGAGCAATTTTTACAAGTAAGGCCCAATTTACATCTGGCATTAACATGTGTCCTGGGTGATCAGATCACAAGTGGTCAGCCTTAAGTGCAGGTGTGAACAGGGTCAAATCCATCTCGAAGACACATTGTGATCCAACCACCACATTGGGAGGTGGTCTGGGACGCATATGGCCACATCACAATTATAGTTTGAGCGTGAAAGCATCTCGATACATCCCAGACAGTAACAAAGGAATGCCTAATCAGCTGCGTCATTGCCTTAGCCGGAAAATATGAAATCATTGCGAGTCTGTTTGGAAATCACGCACAGTAGAGCTCTCTGCCGCTAGGCTAATGAATAAAGATGACGCTATAACAGCAGACATGAAAGCAGCTGCTTTTCATAGCTTCATTCAGGACATTTCTGTCTGAAAATAAATGCAGTGGAAGACTGACGTAATAAATGTACATGACAGCCTCTCTCCAGCGGAAACAATCTATGAAATTTGAACACAAGTGGTCACTAGAGACACATTCATAATGACAGGTGTGAAGTGCTATGCGTCTCGGCTACGTACTTGTGATCCGATCAACCAGGATGCATGTTAATGCCAGGTGTGAACGGGGCCTAAGAGAATGAGTAAATGAACAAAGGATTGGAATCAAATCAAAGCATTCCTAATGGCAATATACTACAATTTGCACTTGTTTAACAATGTTAGCATTTGTTTGTTTGTTTTTTTTCACTAGGGAAGGCAGGGGCTAGCATGTGCTTCCTCTGAGACATGCAAAGCCAGCCAACCGCATCTTTCAAACTGCTGCTCATGCCGCATCACTGGGAAGCGTACCACTCTCAGAGGTAAGTACTTTCTGCCCTCTTCCACATACATGAGCTCAAAGATGCCCCTGATTGGCTAGTGTCACTGTGATTGACAGTACAGAGAGAGAGAGAGAATGCCATCCCTCTCACACTGAAAGCAGAGCATTTTGCTGCCTTGGCTCCCGGCCATGGATGGCTGTGGCATCATCTGGATTCAAACTTGCAATCTCCTGACAATAGGGTGGATGCTTTTCTGCTGCACTCAGAAACCTCTGAATCAGCTTTTGCTTTAACTATGGAAAAGATGGCTAGCCAACTACTAAAAATTAATAGCCGTGCAACCGCTAGTAGTAAATGTGCAGTGTGTATTAAACTACCAATACTGAGATGCCTGGACAAATTCATTCACCACAGGCATACCACTTCTACATGATACATGCTGTAAATATTCAATTTCTAATCAAGGATTCTTTACAGCCCTGTAAATCACACTGCAAGTTTAGTGGTATATCATTTTAAAATACTGCTTAATGTTTGTTACTCTTGCCTCAGATCTTTACTCAGTTTAAAGCAGGGATGTCAAAGTCAGGTCCTGGAGGGCCACAACTCTATAGAGCTTTGTGTTTACTTCTTCTAACACACTAAAGTCAGCTCATGAAGGTCTTGGGAATTAGTTAATGAGTTGAATCAGGTGTGGTAAATGGGTTAGAAAACAGAACTCTGCAGTGAAGCGGTCTTCCAGGAATCGAGTCTGACACCCAGGGATTAAAACAATACGTCAGTATTTGTGGCTTATGTGTGATTATCATCGTCAAGGTTTTATACCACAGTGCTGTTGAACCTTCAGTAGGTGTTGATTCATTTTTTATGGCATTACTTCTGGTTACAAGACAAATCACAGGCTTATATTAATGTACTTTTTCTAATGCACGATCATTTCTGTAGTAACAACTTACACAGGGACTTGTATGGTAGCACTCCACTTAAATTAATTCTAATAATAAAAACTGATTTTTTTAAAAATATGTTGTTATTTAACAAAAAAAAAAAAAGATCTAATCATCGATATGGTGAAGCTTTCTTTAAGGAGATGTTTAACATTCACGGAAGGAGTCTCCGGTATAATCACCAGGTAAAATCCTTCCTTCTTTTTCCACCGTGGAGAACGTATTCAGGAAAGAGGATGTAGCATTTTGAGAGGCTGATGAGGGAACGACAGCTGTTTACAGCTGCTAATACAGCTGCTAAACAGGAACCAACTAATATTAAATGTAATTAGAAACTGATAAGATGTGTCATTCTTTAATAAACAAAAAAAAATGTAGTGATTGGATTAAATTACTGTGGTAGAAGATGAATAAAACACTTTGAGGTGTGCTCTTATTGGAAAATACTCAACTTCAGGGTAGAAACAGTAACTCTGCTTCGCGAAAAGCCACATCACACCATTACACCCATCAGTGATTATTTTCCTGTAACAGCAGCTCTGTTATGTAAAAACGACTTAAGATGACAGACCTGACAGAAATTCTGAATGTTTTTAGATCTATGTCTCCTCACACGCAAATGACTATGCAAATAATATCATGTATCAATATATCAATATATCAATATACCATAAATTCTTGGGTCCCTGCAAGAACTATTTATACAGCTTCATGTTTAAATTTACAAATATTTCTGAAATTTGAAGAAGAAAAAAAAAAGACTTGGAAAAGGGTTTGCATAAATGTTTATTCATAAAATTTAACTACCCTTAGACTTCCAACTCTCAGTAAGGAAACATATCGAACTGTCTTCGTTGTGGTAATCACACACATGCTACAGAACCGATAGATACATAGAGACAAAGCTGAAAATGCTTGAGTATTCCTTTAGTCCTCGTTCCCTTGTTTTTCTCATTCGCACTTGCTCTGTCCTGCTTTCCTTCTCCCGCTGTGTGAGACTGAGATGAGCTAATGAGATGACCTTCACCTCTGCTGGCTAGTGACACACACACACACACACACACACACAAACACACACACCAGTCTGAAAAGGTCAGACATTACTTTCCGGTATCTTTCCGGTTTGTATAAACATGCATATGGCACGGAATTTTACTGGACCTTAGAGCTACGCGAAAACAGTTAAAAAGTATTTATCACAGTGATTCAGAAAGAGAATTCAGGAACAACATAGATACAGCAAGTGATCATTTTAAAGAAAACAAGCCTTTTCCTTCCCATTTCACATACACGCAAGCAAGCAAGCAAGAAAAGGGAAGTATGGAATGGAGTGAGACGCAGACAGGAAAAGAGAGAGAGAGAAAAAGAGGAAGAGGTGGAAGTGAGCAGAAGGCAGGAAATTAGGAAGGAAATAAAATGGATGAAGGAAGCAAGATGAACAATAGAGAACAAATCTATGAAGGAAGGAAGAAAAAAGAGACGAGATGGTGAAAGAAAGAAAGAAATAAAGAAAGAAAAGATGGAAGAGAGCAGAAAGGATGGAAATAAAGCTGATGAAGGAAGAAAGGTGAAGGACAGAATAAACAACAGAAGGAAGGAAGGAAGGAAGAGGGATAGACTAAATGTAAAAAAAAAGAAAGCAAGCAAGCAAGAAAAAGAAAGAAAAGGGAAGTATGGAATGGAGTGAGATGCAGACAGGAAAAGAGAGAGAGAGAAAAAGAGGAAGAGGTGGAAGTGAGCAGAAGTAAGGAAATTAGGAAGGAAATAAAACAGATGAAGGAAGCAAGATGAAGAATAGAGAACAAATCTATGAAGGAAGGAAGGAGGGAAAAAGAGACAAGATGGTGAAAGAAAGAAAGAAAGAAAGAAAGAAAGAAAGAAAGAAAGAAAGAAGAGAGCAGAAAGGATGGAAATTGAGAAAAGGACATAAAGCTGATGAAGTAAGAAAGGTGAAGGACAATAAACAACAGAAGGAAGGAAGGAAGGGAGAGGGATACACTAAATGGAGAAAGAAAGAAAGAAAATATCCAGACAGACAGTAATATGAATAGGGAGCTCAGTCATTAATGCATCACAGTAATTTAATGAACTTAATGAATTTTACTTCATGCTGTGTAAAATGTAAAAATCAGGTCAGTAACTTCTCTGTTGCAGGAGGAGGAGGATGATGAATTCAGAGGATGTCATTTATATCAGAACAGAGTTTCATTCACACAATTATTACTTATAACTTTATTAATCATTTACATGCACAGAGTTTGATCTCTCCTGTTCCTATCTGCATTTTGTACGTGTCCACGACTCCTCACGCTACTTCTGGATCTGCATTTGCTTAAACTTGGAAACAGTACAGAGGCTGTTTTACTTTTGTACTTACATTATAACATCCATCAACCGTCACTCATTATAGATAATAAATAAGTGTTGGAAATAAATGAAGACATAACAACCATGTGTGATCCAACCACTTAAACACTCTGGATTTGAGAGTAAGATCTGTCTCAAGGGATTTGATAGTGGCCTGGATTTCCACGCATGTCTCAAATGTGTCTCCAAGGACCACTTGTAATCACGTTTAGTCAGTATCAAGGTTGCCAAATCTGCCAAAAGCAACCCAAACTGCTAGTCAATACCAAACAAATCTCAACATGTTTACATTTATCCCCTTGATGTCATTTCCTAATTAAACTGTCAGATTCTTAACAATAAATAAAAGCTATAGCTTTATACTTACAATATACTGCTACTTACACTGTCTTCTTTCAAAAGTAACATTATACAGCATTTCTTTATCCTTCCTCCAATTTCTCGCCCCAATTTTGATCAGCTGCCAATCAAACAACAGCTACCAGCTGGGAAGGGTGAAGGCTAACACATGCTTCCTTTGAGAAACATGAAGCCATCCAACCGCATGCTGCATCACAGGGCAGCATAACACACTCAGAAAAGCGCTATCTGCCCTCTTCCACATAGATGAGCTCACAGACACACAAGATTAGCTATTGTCGCTGTGATTGACATGGGAGAATGAGTGTGTCATCCCTCCTACTCAGAGGACACAAATGGCTGTGGTATCATCGGGATTTGAAATCGTGATCTTACAACAACAGGGCGAACGCTTTTTTTTTATTTATTACACCACCCAGATAAACCTAAGTACTAAAATTCTCATTGTTACAGATACACTACATGGCCAAAAGTATGTGGAAACCTGAACAATCACTTTGAACATCACATGTTGAACATCCCATTCCAGATTTAGCCCCCTTTGCTGTTATAATAACCTCCACTCTTCTGGGAAGGCTTTCCACTAGATTTTGGAGCGTGGCTGTGGGGGGTTTTGCTCATTCAGGCACAAGAGAATTAGTGAGGTCAGGTGATGAGTGAGGAGGCCTGGTGAGCAGTTGGCGTTCCAATTCATCCTAAAGGTGCTCAGTGCGGTTGAAGTCAGGGCTCTGTGCAGCACACTTGAGTTCTTCCACTACAACCTTGGCAAACCATGTCTTTATAAACCTCACTGTGTGCACATGGGCTCTGTCATGCTGGAACAGGTTTTGGCCCCTTAGTTCCAGCAAAGGTAAATCTTAATGCTACAGCATACAAAGACATTCTAGAAAATTCTTTGCTTCCAAGTTTGTGGCAACATTCTGGGGAAGGCCAACATATAGCGGCCTTGGTCAGATGTCCACAAACTTTTGGCCATAACCATAACAAGGATCACATATATGGGAGGAGACTGTGTATAGCTGGTGTGCATGATTTAATATACAGATAAATTAATAAATATAATGTTTGCAAAAATGCCCAAGACATGGACAAAATAAAATCAACCAGCAGACAAGAAAATTGTTATGTGTATCAGCAGCATAGCTGGTGGTTCAAAAGTCTGTCTGACAAAAAACTGCAAACCTGACGGCGACTCTTTCATTTATAAAAAAAAAAAAAAAAAAAAAAAACAGCCCAAATTTTCTTTTTATAACCGAAATCTAAGAGTGAAATGTAGCGATTCTAGGTCATCCTTTAATGTTCAAATGTTTTACGATACCTTTTTTTTTTATCAAAAGCACTTCCCTTTGACATGTAAACACTGTTTTTGTCCCTCACTTTAATGAAGTGCCTGCATTTCCGTTCCTTTGTGTTGCTGAGCTCTTGCGCGTGTGTTTCATTTCTGCTGTTTTTCAAGGGCCTGATTCATAATTAAATAGTGCACTACAGAGTGAAGGTTATTCAGTAAGCAGTCTTTGATATATTAGTGTGCAATCAGAGAGATACAGTCCATATTTAATAAAAAGAGAGCGAGACAGGGTGGACCGCACCTTTGAAATGCATTTATAAATGACAAAATATTCTAGAGTGGGCTAAAAAAAAAATTCTGAGCAGAATGACTCTTTTTAAAAAAAAAAAAAAAAGCCTAAACATTAAAACACTGCATTAATATTATATCAAGTGGCATGCCCTATAAGCAGTAAAATGTTTTTTATTAAGGATGCATCAGTACAGATACTAGGACACACATTTACTCATGTTCATAAAAATGCTCTGATACTCACAGCTGATATCATGCAATACGATATGACTCAGGTCTTGTGCATTTTGATGCTCTAATAAACAGATGCCAAGAAATGACAGCAATCTGGACATATTATATCACATGAATGATGCCAATCAAAGCAATGCAGACTTCAAACAATGCTCTGTGAAAATAAATCTTACAGCTTTAAAACAGTATCTTCAATAGAGAGCACGGGGATGTGCCAAAATGAGTGCACAGAGTAGTATCTGCAAGCATTATCATTATTAATGAGTGCATGGTGCCGTAAATTGCGTGCACACAAAGGTATATCCCAGCGTAATGCAGTGAAGTGAGTGTGCAGAGAAACTATCAGGCATGAGAGCACTTCACCTCTGCGAGCACTGAGCACTGAGCCCTGAGCGACCCTCACTTCTTTTCCACAAGCTCGACAGGATCTACACTTTGCTCAAGGTTTAAGGTGCAATTCACTACACCTTGTGCTCATTTTTAACGACCATGCTTGCTGATACTGCTCAACGTGCTCAAGTCAGCTATCCACACGCTCTCTATTACAGATACGTAAAATGCCATAGCATGTTAGACACAAAACTCAAGAGAGCAGCACTCAAGAGAGCAGCACATTGCAGCATCTAACATAAAAAGAGCTAAATAAAATGTTTGATTAATGCTAAGCATGTTACACATTTCAGTATCACAGTCGGTATACAAATACCAAATACATGTACTCATATTTGAAAAAAAAAAAAAAAAAAATGCATCCCTAGTTTTAATATGCCCAACATACTAAGTATGAATCTGTATTTTTAGAAAAAGTATTATTACAAACAATCTTGTAAGCAAATATCTTATTTATTGGGAAAAATGTTCAGTGTTGGAGCTGCACGCTGCATCTTGAACATCTCGCACTTTGGCCTTTTACAATTAAACATCCAGTGAGCGGCAGTTCTGTGGGCAGAAACGTTTTTTTGATGAGAGAAGTCAGAGGAGAATGGCCAGACTGGTTCGAGCTAACTGGAAGGCCACGGTAACTCAAATGACCACTCTTTACAGCCGTGTTGAATAGAAAAGCATCTCATAATGTGCAAGAACACCGAATCAGGTTCTACTCCTGTCAGGAATCTGAGGCTACAGTGGTCACAGGCTCACCGAAACTGAACAGTTGAAGACTGAAAAAAAAAATTGCCTGGTCTGATGAATCTTGAGTACTGCAGATGGTAGGGTCAAAACATTTGGTGTCACCAGCATGAATCCATGGACCCAACCTGCCTTGTTTATTAGTGGTGGTGGTGGTTGTGTAATGGTGTGGGGAATGTTTTCTTGGCACACACTGTTAATACTTACTTGTCTATTTAGTGTTTAGTACAGTAAAAAGCATCTGCTTCTGACAGTAAACATTTTCCTTGTGAAATAAAGAATTAATTTAATACTGTGTATGAAATAAATTTATACCATGAAATATACGAGAATCTGAAACTATATTGATATACATTTTTTCCATAATACCCACCACTATTTGAATGATTCTTTTTTTCTTGAGCCATTTTTTTCTGCTTCTCTACACACCTCTCTATAGGACCCAGTAGTTACCTACTATAACACATTTCCTATTGTCATTGAAAGGTCCTGTTCTCCGCATTAAAACACAAGAGGCCTAAATTCACTCCATCCAAACTAACACCCATGCATTTTGTGTGTTTTTCTCCTCCACACTCCAGAGCCACTTCATTTAAATGCTAAGTAGTTTTTTGCACTGTAACAAATTGTTTATCTGCACACATACCCCAACAGCTAAAAAAAAAAAAATCACCGTCTCTAGGGAGCATGTAGGGCACACTAACCTTTAGCGAGGAACATTAGTTAAAATGTCAAAAATGAGGCAGGAGCTGCACATGCACACAGGGACGTTACAAAAATAGCAGAGAAATAATGTCAAAACGCAAATGTAGGTCATTATTGGGGTTTCTCAGTGTTTGGCTGCAACAGCATGCAAACATGTCCTTGTTTTAAGGAAAGGACATTCGTTGACCTTTCTCCCAATGCAAAAGCACCGGAACCTTCCAGAAAACTGGAGCTGTGCTTTTTTCATCCACTGCCAGGCCAGGATCATACCTGTGGTTTTTAATACCTGCTCAAAATCAGCACCAGCACCAACTATCGGTACTCTGGAGCAATTCTTAGACTTAATAATATCGACATGATTAACATTGTGATGATGTCACTGCACTGTACCAATCATGAGGTCACTCTAAGTGCTGGAAAATAAGTTCAAGCTGCTGGAAAATAAACTATATTTATGAGCCGAGTTCCATCAGCTCCCCAGCTGTGGCTACAAACAGAAATGCAAATCAGATTATCTTACAGAGCAATTTTTTCATTATGGCTTCACACGGCAACATTTAACTAGAGTCCATGCTTTTCTGAATTGGGTCTGGCAATGCCCCAGGGCAGAAACACACTAAGCTCCTATTGAGCATCGACTTCTGAGAGTCCAAATCGCTCTGACAGCATTATGGATTTTCAAGAAGCTGTTAACTTAGTGAGGAGATCAGGTGCTTAACGAACTGCAATTAACAAACGACTGCAAAGCTCCCATACACCCAACTCCCACACTCAAGCTTCATATAATCTTACTTGCATAGAAAAAAAGACAGTTCCTTATGCATACAGAATATGTATATACTCTATATAGCCAAAAGTTTGTGGACACCTGACCATCAAACCCATATGTGGGTCTTCCCCGATCTGTTCTCACAAAGTTCTAAGCATACAATTGTCTAGAATGTCTTTGTATGCTGTAGCATTAAGATTTCCCTTCAGTGAAAATAAACCTGTTCCAGCATGACAATGCCCCTGTCCATGAAGACATGGTTTGCCAAGGTTGTAGTGGAAGAACTCAAGTGTCCTGCACAGAACCCTGACCTCAACCTCACTGAACCTTGTTTAGGATGAACTGGAATGCCAACTGCTCGTCGTGCCTCCTCAACTTGATATCAGAGCTTGATCTCACTAATGTTCTTGTGGTTGAATGTGCACAAATCCGCAAAGCCTCGCTCCAGATTCTAGTGGAAAGCCTTCCCAGAAGAGTGGAGGCTACCAGGACCAGCTCCATGTTAATGCCTATGGTTTTGGAATGGGCAGATATGGGGGGTGATGGTCAGGTGTCCATATACTTTTGGCCATTGAGGTCCTGTGACACAGGCAGACTCAATCATTCAAAAAATTCTGTGACTTCTGATGGCAACTGGTTGCCCAAGAACTAATTTAGGGGTTTTCACAGCAATGGGGATGAATATTTATGCAATCACAAGATTTTTTTTTTTATTAGTATGCTCATTTCAAATCTTTGAGACACTAGATAGATAGATAGATAGATAGATAGATAGATAGATAGATAGATAGATAGATAGCAGTGTCTAAAGTGATATACCTATTTAAAACTTTTTTTTACAATAATTCCAAAAGTGATTGGAAGCATCTGAGTTGATGTTAATTGATTTTGGACTGCAATAATGCTCTTTTGCTGGCAGTTTGTTGGCAAATCTATATATCCTAATGCATATTTTGTATTGTATAAATATCTTCAAGTATCATGGTACTGATATGGTACTGGTATGTTTGGAACTATGGAAACAGGGTTGGAAATTTTGGTCGAAAGTGCACATTAAATGCCAGTGATACTTGTGCATTAATGCATTAGGTAAAGAAAAAGAGAAGAGCAGAAGAGCAGCTGTTCTTCAGGTGACTGAGAATGTCAAAACAGGACGTGATCAGACTGTCAGCAAGAACAGCCTGTCCACAACCACACTGAGGGATATTATAGTAGAGTTGCAGTGCATAAACCCCTCATTACAGAGACGAATGCACATTTGAGAGTTCAGTGGTGCAAAAACCGCAGGCACTGGTCTACAGAGAGAAAAGTGATAGGGTCAGATGAGTCAGCTTTTGCCATATTCTCAACAAGTGTGTCAGTGCATGTGTGGTGCTCATCACGAGAACGGTGCAGGCCTGAAGGGAACGGTGCAGGCCTGCTGTGTAGGGAAATTCTGACTGATCACCCTGGTCCTATAATGAAACGTTTTCTATCCTGATGGGAGTGGTCTCTTCCAGGATGACTCCGCCCTCATCAACAGGGCATGTGGAGTCACTGAATGGATTAATGAGCGTGAAAATGATGTAAATTATATGTCATGGCCTTCACAGTCTCCAGATCTCAACCCAAATGAACACCAATGAGAGATTTGAGTGACGTCAGTCAGCGCTCACCAACACCATCATCAAAACATCAGCTGAGGGAAAATCTTTTGGAAGAATGGTGTTCATCGCTATAGTACAGTTCCACAGACGTGTATAATCTGTGTCGAGGTGCACTGAAGCTGTTCTGGGGGCTCATCGTGGCCCAACATCTTTCTAAGACACTTTCACATATACAGAGAGAGAGAGAGAAAGAGAGAAAGAGACTAAAGGGGACAAGTGAAAGAGATATGAGGGAGATAAAGCAATAGAGGAAAGACCAAGAGGCAGAGAGACAGGGGAATGAGAGAGACAGTAAGAGTGAGGCAGGGTTTAAAACACTCCACAAGACAGAGAATGAGAGGAAACAAGATCAGAGGGGGAGAAATACAGAAAGAAGGATAGAGAAATAGAAGTACAAACAGAATAAGAAAGAAAACAATAGAAGGATACAGACAAAGAGCAAGAGGGTGTGAGAAAACTAGAAAATGAGAGCTTAGAGAAAGAAACAGACAAAAAAAGTATGGGGTAGAGTGAGAGAAGGAACAAGAAGAACCACCTTCCAACATGTTATTTATTTATATGAACCTCTGCGTGTCTATAATTCAGTTTCTGATGATTTGAAACTGATACACTGTACAGCCTACTTTTGTTCTGCTGAATACTGCAAAAAAAAGTGCTAAGACTTAACATAAACCCAGTTGTCTGCTAATGCTAGCTCTCTCTCTCTCTCATATATGTGTGTGTGTGTGTGTGTGTGTGTGTGTGTGTGTGTGTGTGTGTGTGTGTGTGTATATATAGACACACACACACACACACACACACACACCAACCACTCTTTAAATTAAATGGTGACGCAAGAACATGTTCGACATTTCATGACACAATGGAAAGTTTCTCATCCTTCTCAGTTTTCCTACATGAAGTAAATGCATCATCGATGTCCGAAACTAAGATGATCAATTCAGCAGATCATTAGTAATTCCGACCGCAATTCAAATCAATGTGCTGTATGTAGTACGTACATTATCGTTTCTATACTAACAACTTACTTAGAAGTTGCACGTACCGTAAATCTCCAGTATCAGTGCTTTGTAACAGTCCAAGGTAAAGCTGTTCCTCAAAGATTTTCAGGACGGAGGGCTTTGCAGTTAACAGGATATATATTTTTTTGTCTGATTAACTTCAATAGAGAGAACGTACAACGTGGTTCTTAGCTGTGGAGTAACACACTCCTGTGATTGGAAAATAGTCAACTTCAGGGTGGTATGGGTAACTCTGGGCCGTTTCACATCACCTCGTCATTGACTATTTTCCTGTAACAGAACTCCCTGTCATGTTTTATCACTTAACTTATTTAGAATGGACATTTTGATTATAATTCATTTAATCACTAAGTATAGCCTAATATTAGAAGCTTCCTTCTGATAACTTGGCGTTAACTCACTTTTACTGCTGAAAAACAATAAGCCAAAAATAATATAACCAGCAAGACCGCATATCAATATAAGCTACTCTATCAAAATAACGCTAAACATGAGCAGTTAAACTGCCCACTGTTCTTCAGAAAAATCCTCCAGGTCCTGCACATTCTTTGGTTTTCCAGCATCTTCT
>CM075024.1:13502662-13518138 GCA_037576675.1 Pangasius sanitwongsei
GGCCATGGAAGTGATTGGAACACCTGAATTCAATGATTTGGAGGGGTGTCCCAAAACTTTTGGCAATATAGTGTAATGTTATATATATATATATATATATATATAAAAATGTAAAAATGGCTCCTTAAAATCCAGTAATCGTCTGAAGGCTGCTGAATGTCCTGAAAGTCAATTACAATAAATAGAGCACTTGTGTATTTTATGTATTATTGATTATGTTTCGAACAGAAATACTGAAATATATTTTGGGAGTCACAGCAAGCAGATTCTTGAAAATGAAGTGAAATCCATAACAACATGATGCTATAACTTAGTACTAGAGTCACACAGTAATTTATTTTGCTGTAAGATAACCCCTACATTAGTTAATTCATTAGTGTACTGAGCAGATTTAGTTTATTTAGCAGTTTACTTGATCAATAATTAGTAGTTTATATTCTTATTATATTCCTTACTTTCTTCCTTCATTCCTGGCCATTTAATTTTCCATCGCCTGCAATTCCTTTGTTCCACCACTTCCACTTTCATTTCCTTCCTTCCTGCCTTCCTTCCCCTGTCCATTTTCCATCACTTCCACTTCCATTTCCTTCCTTCTTTCCCCTGTCCATTTTCCATCACTTCCACTTCCTTCCATTTTCTTCCATTTATTTCCTTCCTTCCCCCATCCAATTTTCACCACTCCCATTTCCTTCATTCTTTCCTTCCTTCCTGGTCCTGTCCATTTTTCATCACTTCCACTTCCATTTATTTCCTTCCTTACCTCCTTCCTCCCTTCCTTGATCTGTCAGATTTCCATCACTTCCATTTTCTGAGTTATCTAGTTCAAACTCAGTTGTCTGTTAGGTAGAAATTATTAGCTTAACTAGACCAGACAAGAGCTGGTAAATGCTAGTAATTTACCATGTTATTTCTCAGTTCATTGGAATTCAGGAGATTAATAAGCTATTTATTTATTCATCAATTCAACTTAATTAACAATTAATAGCACTCGCTGACTGCTGCTACAGGGTTCAGAGAAACAAATATACACAATTTTCCCCATTAACCAAAATGCTTAAACCTGCACAGGAGCTATGAGGCTAATGTAGCTCAAAGGTAATGTCACACAGCCCAAATCGTTTCCATAAATATCTGCTTTAAATTAGTCAGTCATTCAGTAATGTCACACAGATTTGCTGACGTGGTTTAGCACACAGGGGGATTTGCTGTAACCTATAAACATAAACAAATCTATAAGCATGATAACTGTAATATGTATTGACAATTAAGTCACTTTTTTTTCTTAGTGGAAATTGGCAGTAGACACCATTGTTAGAATTCACAATAGACACAGAGTTGGATAAAATATTTTATATAAAGATATTTTACAGGGTACATGTCACGAATAAAACTGGGTACACTGGGTGTATTTTTCTTCTCTCACTGATATGAGGGATTGTCATGTTAAAAATGCAATGCATATACATTAGTAAACCAGGTGGAGAGAATGACACTTCACAGGACATTGTGTTTTTCATGTAGATTAATTAATATTCCTTTGTTCTAGCAAGGGGAAAAAAATGGTTATGCCTTCCTTGCTTCCTTTGCTTTTGTTTCCAGCCTCTGATATTTTAATCCAATCAGAGAGCAGAGCAGAACTCATAGAGCACAATTCATCAGCTTGTACAGAGGAACACAAACACAATTTCACATGAACAACAGTGAGCTCAAAAGGATGCAAATGTTATGCAGATTAAAGGAGTAGCATAATACACAACAGAAAGATTTTAAATAAGAACAGAAATTGTGTTTATTTTTTTCACAATATGTGCATGCAATATTCAGTGAAAGAAGAAAGCTTTTGCTAAATAAACACATTTATATTTATTATTATTATTATTATTATTATTATTATTATTATTATTATTATTGAATTTTTGCTATTACATATAGAATTTATTATGCTGTGAGATGTGAAGGCCATCAGAATCAACATTTATTCATGTACATAGTCCAGACTCCAGTTAAACACCTTACACAGGGCTAAAGTTGCCAAATTTCCAGTCCAATGCACAGTATGCATGCAATGCAGGCCAAATATTCTTGCCAAATCTTTACAAAATAAGTCTTAAAACATAAAAGGTAACAATTAAATGTAAAAAAAGTAAATAAATGATATTTACCAACTCAACTGTAGCACAAATAAAAGGGAAACCATATGTCTGATGCAATTTGATACAATATAAAGGAAGCATTTCAAGTACAGAACTTAAAATAAAATTCTACCCAGCTATAACGACTGAATAAATTATTTATTATTATTATTATTATTATTATTATTATTATTATTATTATTATTAACATTCAGATACAACACTCACATCTGGACATCTGGACAGGATTGAGCCTAAATACTGTATGTTACAGTAAATTTAACCAACCCCTTACTGACCATTTTTATTATGTGTTTTGTCAGTTACATGTTTAAAAACACATGTTTAAATACATGTTAGCTGCTGTATTTTGTTATAATCAATAGTACATTGTGGAATGAATCCATCTATCAGGCCTGTGTGTTGCATGTCACAACCAAAGACCAGCCTATAGAGGGCGACATTGTGCTAAATTTATTTATAAACAAACATGGCTTTACATTTAGTGAAAGGGATTTGAATAAAGACATCTCTTCCTTCATTCATCCTCATTAATTGATTTATATTAGTCAGAGTTTCGGTGAATCCAGGTCCTTTCCCGGGAACACTGGGTGCAAGGCCAAATAAACCCCCATTACACTACTAGTCAATACACAGTACATTTTAATCAGTATATGTACATTTAAGGACAACTGACTAAGCCAGAGAGAAAAGGAAGACAACAGTACAGATGTACATGGCACCAGGGACGGCTAGCAGGGCTAAGTAACTCCCCAGCCCCAACCCCTGTCTTTCAGAGATAAAAAGATATTAACATCAGATTGTTTTCTGTCAACAAATGGGGAACCAAGTGCAACTCTATCACCAACAGTCATACAAGATATACACAAAATGGCATGAAGTAGAAGTGAGGCTGGGGCTGATTTCTTTTTAGCCCAGACTGTAGATTCATGCAGTTTCAGGTGACAGAGTGAAACGCCCCCTAGATTTGATATACAATCTGTCCGATATTTTTCCAGCATGCTTCACTGTCACATCCATAACACGTTTGGCCCACATCATCCTTAATATTCCATTGATGAGATATAATGCATTTTTCAGGCCTAATAGTATCATTGTCAATCTACTGATAAATAAGATGTGTGACTCCCATCTAATATCATGACCAGCTGTCACCGCATGGCACTGAATTTATTTGTGACGGAAAACAAAATTGGAGTATTCTGTATATTACATCTACCAAAGAGATGCAGAAAATGTAAGTGAAATTATTAGAATACAATGCATACGTCATTTCTTAACTAACGAATTTAAATGGAACTCTCATATAGACTGAAGCTCATACAGTCTGTTATGTACAACAGTGACACACATCATTAACTAGATTCTAATAAAATTAAGAATAGCATATTTAAAATACACTGGGACGATGTACATATATTTTAATTATTTGGTAACTACACTATATGGTCAAAAGTTTGTGGACACCTGACCATCACACCCATATGTGCTATTTGAACATCTCATTCCAGATTTAGTCCCCCTTTGCTGTTATATTAACCTCCACTCTTCTGGGAAGGCTTTCCACTAGATTTTGGAGTGTGGCTGTGGCAATTTGTGTCCATTCAGTCACAAGAGCATTAGTGAGGTTAGGCGCTAATGTCTGATGTCAGGAGAGGAGGCCTGGTGTGCATTTGCCCTTCTAATTCATCCCAAAGGTGTTCAGCAGGGTTGAGGTCAAGGCTCTGTGCAGTCCACTTGAGATCTTCCACTCCAACCTTGGCAAACCATGTCTTCATAGACCTCACTTGCATAGGGTCACTGTCATGCTGGAACAGGTTTGGGCCCTTAATTTCAGTGAAGGGTAATTGTAATGCTACAGCATACAAAGGCATTCTATACAATTGTGTGCTTCCAACATTGTGGCAACAGTTTGGGCAAGAACCACATATGTGTGTGATGGTCAGGTGTCCACAAACTTTTGGCCATATAGTTTATATTGCCTGATATTTTCTAATATACTGTATATGTTTATTTAAAAGCTCCTTTGCCAGTGTACAACCTGGCCTTAGAGTAAAACAAAGCTTCTCTTTTATGGAGTAGTTTCATGTAATGACTGACGTGAATATGAAAAAAAAAAAAAAAAAAAAAAAAAAAAAAAATGGAAGGAAAGAAAAAACTGAGCCTTTTCATAAACATTGAAAGGTCAGCAGTTATGGAAGTGGAGATGGACTTCCCATCGTTAGTCTAAATTCTGGACATCTAAAGGGAAAAGCAGCCACACTAACTTGCTCAGCGTGTGTGTGTGTGTGTGTGTGTGTGTGTGTGTGTGTGTAGGATAAGAGCTGACCTAATAATCTGTTCTTTCTGTTGAGCTCAGGCCCAGATTAAGATCACACAGCGCCCTGGGCCCATGTTAATACCCATCTTGGTAACCTATGTTATTCAAACTAAATTTCAGGCACACATGCACAGGTAGATGTATTATAAAAAAATATAGGCTACAGGACACCAGTCGAGTTTGGATGTTTGCTTGATTTATTTATGCATTTAGGTGAATTTACTGGCATTGCTCACTACCTCACCAAAAGTTTTTGAAATAATACTACTTACAGTATGCTTCCGTATTTGTAACACTGAACTGTGAAAACACAGTATATTAAACACAAATATGAATTCAGAGCAACAAATTTGTACCATCACCGCTCCTACTGCTGTGTGGCATCCACCCAAAAATGAACATGTCACACTTTTCATCTGAATTGTACAGAACACACAGTGATTCTATTTAGAATATTTCCTCATCCCCCTTGAAATTATTTTCCGGCCACTGCCAACACCTGACACGTTTCAAAAACTGGGTCAGGTGGCTAAGCCTATCCTGTCCAATAGCAGACTGCAAGCATTTATTTTATTTTTATGTTATTTTTAATTAAAGGCAGTTTGGAAAAGAAGGGCTCTGACACATTGGTAGCAGGCAATGTGAGTTGGGGCTATATCCACATTTGGAAAAATATTTTGCAGATTGCCTAAAATTAAACAAAAATCTCATTGTGTGCAGAAAGCAGATCAATGTCAGTATGTAGACACTATGAGGCTCTTCATTTGTGTTCCCTCTTTCTCATGCTATATTTAGGCTACTTCATACTCATCAATCATGTAGCTGACATGAACTATAGCCAACCAGGAGCCCCCATGAGCTCAGGCCCTAGGGCTTCAGCCTCACGTAGCCCCTATTATAATCCGGGTCTGGCTGAGCTATAAATGTACTCCTGCTGCCTGATGTGATGTTGGTGCCTGATACTGACACAGTTCTGCTGTCATGGCTTGTCTCACCCTCCAGACCTGGCTGATTCATCCTGATTCATGATACTCCTTTCTGCTTGGAGCTTTAGCACTTGCGACTGACTCATTCTGTTGTGTATTGTGCCACATGGATACACTAAAGATTTACACATCCCAAAAACAGCTTGTGCCCAAGCCTCACTCTTGCTTCAGTGGATAATCTCATCTGGATACTGATTTTTTTTGTAGATTTGTACCTACGAATTGCTGCTGTAATCATAAAACCTCATTCACAATATGTTCATCCTGACCATCCTTTTGACACAATCAGAAAAGTTTGACTTAATAGTTTATAAATGAAGAATATTAATGGTTTATAATCTCACTTTCTAGTGTCAAAAGAGGATTGGTTCCCTTTTTGATCCTGGTTCCTCTCAAAGTTTCTTCATGTCATCTCGGGGAATTTTTCCTTGCCACTGTCACCTCTGTTGTTGCTCATTAGGTATCTGAATATAAATCTTCATCTGAATTTCTTTAGATGTGCTCTGTGACAATGTCTATTATTAAAAGCATTATATAAATAAACTTGAATTGATTTAAAACTGAAAAGGTTTTCTGGTTGCTCTAAGAACATCTTTACATAGCATTTCTAACTGTTCCTACAATGTTGCAGAAAAACAAGTGCTCCATAATGTTGATTTTTTTGTCTAATGCTGAACTAAGAAATAGATTCCATATTGAATGACCCACTCTCAGTTCGCAGCTGATGCTAACTTTAATTACAGTGTATTTTCAGTTGTACAGAGTATTTTATTTGTAAATGTACCAACACATCTGAGGAAAATGTTTATATTTCCAACAGTTTTGATATTTTTCCACCTTCTCTGTGCCTTTACAATGTTCATAAAAAGACTTAATGGCTACATGAGATCACTAACCTCAGTCATTAGCTAACTTATTTCCCAGTTGCCTAGCAGCAGTGTAGTCTGAGATTGTCTTAGTCTCAATATCTATTTTTAGTTGTGTATGTATTGTCATTGTCCAATTTGTTCAGCTTTGTTGTGTTTTTTATATTATGAGAGATGTTAGAGAATAATGTTCTTCACTGACATTAGATATTGTGCTTATTTCCAATCTTAGCCAACCCTTCACAACCATCTACAGTTTGATGATTTAGATTTAACCAGAGCTTACAGAACCTTGCATAAGTATTCACTACCTTTAACTTGTATCCATTTTGTGTTACAACCTGGAACTGAAATTGGCTTAATTGAGACTATATGTCATGAATCTACACAAAATAACCAATAATACTGAAGTGGGGGAAAAACCATAAATCAGTGACCAGGTAAGGAAGACATTAGTCTGAGAAGCAACCAAGGGGCCAGGAGTAACTCTGAAGTTACTCATAGCTCAGATAGGAAAGCATGATGAGAAGAGAAAATAAATACATGAGTTTGCCACAAGGTGTGTTGAAGACTGAAAATGGTTTTCTGGTCTGATAAGATCATAATTGATCTTTCAGGCATGGACACAAAGGCATCACATTTGGTAGAAACCCAACATCACCACCTGAGAATACTATACCCATAGTGAAGCATGATGGTGGTAGCATCATGTTGTGGGGATGCTTTTAATCAGCAAAGATTGAGAAACTGGTCAGAGTTGAGGTTAAGCTAGAGGGAGGCAAATACGATGTAATCCAAAAAGAAAACCTGTTCCAGTCTGCAAGAGACTTGATATTGTGGCAGAGGTCACCTTCCAAGTGGACATCAACCCCAAGCACAGTGCCAAAGCTACACTGTAGTGATTCAACCACTCAGTGGTCCAGCCTCTGCCTAGCCAAGGGAGTCCCAGTCATCCAACATCTTAACCTCTGAGCTACCACTGCTCACTATACTGCACTATATAACACTGTCCTCTCCCAGCCTGTGGAACACCTCTCCCTGGAACACACAACTGTTGTGGTGACCTAAATGTATTGTACTGCATGTGCAGCAGAAGGCATCTCAGTGATTCTCACTCAGGTTAGGAGGAGTGTAATATTGTGTTAGTGTAATAGGAATAACACATTTGCTCAAGGAAATTTTGGTTGGTTTGACCAGATTATGCATTGGAGCATCATATTCACATAAACCAAGAGGGAAGTGGGGCACCAAATATAAAATGTGGTATCCTTTTTTTTGTCTGTTTTCTTTTCAGTTTGAAATTAAATTTATCGGTGTATTCACAGATAACACTGAAACTAGCTTGCTAGTTTTTTGCTATGTTTTGTTTCTAGCATGTAGGGACAGCTGCAATGCAATATAGGTCTCTGTGCATATGTGTGTGTGAAATTCACTGTCTTCCATTCAAATGGCCAAGTAGTCATTTTAACGTCTAACCAGTTGTTACAGTTCAGTACCATTCTGGTTGGCTTTATTGACATGAATGGATGTGGCATGGTTTAGGGTTCTCCACTATTAGTGGTGAAGGCCATCAGCACTACAGTGTCATGAAGGTCAGCATTCCAGTGGTGTTCTCAGTGTCCACTTCCCCTTTCACCTACATCACATGAATGTGCACTTGTAGCACTGGAGGGTGTTGTTGGAGACTTACACATACTTCTTTATAGTCATAATAAAGTTTCATCAGCTGTTATGTATAGATGGAGGAATAAAACCTTATGGTAAGAAAATTCTCATTTTAAATTATGATGTAGTATTTACATTTACATTTATGGCATTTGGCACATGTCCTTATCCAGAAGGACTTGCAGAAGTGCTTCGTAGACTCAAGCAAAAACACATCCTCATGTTAGTTCACTGGGTCAGGGACTAAGAGTATCATCAGTCTAATATCCCTGTTGGGGAGACAAGTACAGTATTTATATTTATAAAAAAAAAAAAAAAATAAAATAAAATAAAATAAAAAAAAAAAAAAAAACCCAACAACTTTTTTTTAATTAAAAAAACAAATTGATAATTTAAATGCTTGGTGAAGAGGTAGGAATTTAGTCTTTGTTTGCTGACAGCCAGTGGCTCAGATGTTTGGACAGCTCAGTTGTTTGACAGTTTGTTCCACCACCTGGGTGCCAGATCAGGGAAGAGCCTTGATTTATGCCTTCCCTGAGAGATGGTGGGTCCAATCAAGCCATACTAGAGGCATAGAGGGAGCGTGGTGCAGTGTGGAGTGTGATACATGCTTTAAGGTAGGTGTGTGCTGGTCTGTTTTTGGCTTTGTAGGCAAGCATCACTGATTTAAATCTGTTGTGGGCAGCTACAGGAAGCCAGTGGAATAAGCAATGGGGTGGTGGTGAACTTCGGGAGGTTGAAAACAAGTCACACAGCTACATTATGGATTAGTTGCAGAAGTCTGATTGTGTATAGGGGCAGACCTGCCAGGAGCAGGTTGCAGGAGTACAGTCTTGGTGACTGAATCTGAGTGTTGTACATCGAGATCACAAGATCTTGACATGGGGATGCATCTACAGGGATGTACAGCAGCTCAGTTTTGGTGAGATATAGTTTCAGCTGATGAGCTGCCATCCTTGATGAGATGTCTGCCAGACATGCTGAGATCTGTGCAGAAACACAAATGTCCCAGGGAGGAAAGGAGTTGAGTGTCATCAACATAGCAGTGGTATGAAAACCCATGTGAGTATGTGACCTCTCAATGCGAGCAGGTATATACCCAGAACTGAGCCTTGTGGGACACCATTGGAGAGTCTGCATGGAGCAGATGTGGATCCCCTCCATGTCACCTATGACCATCTATCCAGGTAAGAAGCAGACATTCAAGACTGTGTCAAGACTTGTGAGGATGGATAAGAGACTCTTGTGATTAACTGTGTCAAAGGCTTCTGGAAGGTTGAGGAGGATGAAAATTATATTGATTTGGTGTATACATTTATAAATAGCCGTGTCTGCCATTTTGGATTCTAGTTATAATACGTTGCTGATGAATTCTACACCGATACCCAGCTTAATCATTTACATTTTCAGCATTTAGCAAACACACTTATCCACAGTGACTAACAGAAGTGCTTGTCTCCATTAGTGTGTCCTACCTCCTGTTAATAACTACTGTTATTTCTCCTTTGCTTGTTGTTCATCGTATTAGATTCATCTTGTGGCTAACATGAATGAACAATCTTGAACATATAGTTTTATGAAAAAATGAATTTATTTTCTAATTTAGTGTGTAACAAGAAAAAAACAAACAAATGAAAAGCTCTGTGTTTTCCCATTTTAATTTTCAAATGAGAAATGAATAAACGCAACACAGTCAACGAAGTAAGTTAAGGAATGTACCTCCGTTAAGATGAAGGGACCCAATGAAGGGGAAATAGTAAGCAGGTGTGGGTGCATCAAAAATGTTTTCACTCATCATCCAAATAGAGTTGTAATGCTTTAGGAGCTACAAAGGAGGGCAGCAATGAGCAAGTCTTTTTAGAGTTATGGCACTGGATTGCTATAGGTACTGTACTGTGGAATAGTTTTAGGCACAGGTAAAGAAATGATCTAAGTGAAGGTGCTCTCAAAATAATGATATGAAATGTTTCTAAGTATACAAAATACTCTAAAGAGTGGGCAAATGATATGCCCATCTTTTATCTTTAAAATTGTACATAAGTAGCTTAATAAGTAAGTAGATAGATAGATAGATAGATAGATAGATAAGGAGGTGCCTAAGACTTCAAACTGCACTGCAAATCTTGATTTTTAAAATGTGTTACACTGCCCTGTGATGCAGCATGAGCAGCAGTTCAAAAAGTTGCAGTTGGATTGGAGGAAGCATGAGTTGAGATTGATTGAGATTGCATAAGTTCATGTTACATGATGAGTTGGGAACGTATTATGGATATTTGGGTGAGATAGACCTCCAGTACTCCTACACAATTTAAAAAAAAAAAAAAAAAAAAAAAAAAAAAAAAAAAAAAAAAAAAAAAAAATGGAAATTTTGGGTTAAGGGAAAATTTTGTACATTTGATTTTCAGCCAGTCTGGTTACTTGTTAAGAGCCAAAATAGCTGATGATATACATACTGTATATGGAAATCATGAATCATGGTCATGATTCAAAAGAGTTATGAATATGAGTTTAATAATCAAGGCTAAAAACGTGCCTGCCCTAGATTTACACATTTGTGAGTTGTGCACATGGCACAGGCGACCAGAACGTGCTGCAATTTCACAGATTTGTTAGTGTTAGGGAGAACTGCAGAATGTAATCAATGAGCAGAGCTCGTGCACTTAAACATTTCCAAGACCTGCCTGTCTAAAAATAAATATAAACGGGTAGCTGTTCTTTGTTTGGAGCAATGGTGCTGCTCAGGTTTGGCTTGATTCTGATTAGGTGGAAACGTTTAGCAGTGGGAAAGAGTGACCATTTTAAAGTTTCCATCTTTAAAACAAAGCAAAGCCTCAGATAAAGAATATTACAAAGCTTCAGTTATGGCTGAAAATGTGAAATTTGTGATGCATGTGTGTACAAAATGAACATGTTCAAATGGAGGCTGGAAAGTCATCATCAGCTTTATCTGTATTAATGTCTATTTTTTCCTATTTTTAATTAAATTTTTTATTAGACATTAACATTACTAGAATCTTTCAAAGCAAAAAGTGTCAAATCATCTTTTCACTAACAAGGACAAGAAAAGGGGGGCATAAATCCACCACACACACACACACACACACGCTGTTGGTTTAAGTCCAGCTAAACGCTGAATAGGTTGGATATAGAGGTGTGTTTTCCATGAGATATTTGACACCAGAAGCCAAATTCAGCATAAATCCAAACCTGGTGCAGAGCTGCATTAGTGAAACAGAGGAGACTGCAGAGAAGAAGTTTATTCACATCTCGGATGTACAGTTTTAAATCTCGTTGCTCTCAGGAAGTTTGTTAATCACTTCAGTCTCACATAGGAGCTGTATGAGCACTTTTAACCTGCTGGAGAAGATCTGAGGATTTCCCATATGTACGTATATGGTTTAATTTTAATATTTTTTTTCCTCAAACACAATTCAAATGCAAATTTTATTTTCAGTTTTAACCTCAATAAGTCTTTTATCAAATCTTTTTTTTTTATGCCTGCTGAACCTGCAACTTTTTGAATGAAAGCAACTGAGTGAACAATTTCATGTGCCGCATTATAACTTTTGTAACTTTCCGGTTCAAATTTTAGCTGAAATTGCACATTCATCATTAAGTTCCTTCTGGAGAAGCTGAAGTGTGTTTACTCATTTGTACACTATGTAAAAGTCTTGAAGTTGGTGAATTGGAATGTGTCATTTTAATTAAAGAATATCAGAAACTGCACCGCACACTTATTTGCAAGATACTTTGATTGCAGCTCTGCTCCAAGTGTACTACTGAGCATAAGCTATTATTTTACGTGGTTTCAAAAACAAGTCCATTTTACTAATCAACCTATGTTGATCTTTTTTCTTTTCTAAGGAAACTATTATGTAAATGGAGGTAATGCTATTAAGTTTAATGTTAATTTTAGACTGTAAACCTCTCAATCACCACTAATACCACTCTAAAGAGCTTCCATATTTCTACCCCTGGCCTTGAGGTGTTCTAATCTCTCTCTTCTCTCCCACAGACACCGAGTCACTGTTATCCCAAGTTCCATCTCCTGAAGGTCAAAGGTCACATCACCATGAGTAGCACATGGCTAAGAGGACTTGCTCTTGTTTTTTTATCCCAGAGCGCTTTCTCCATGACTCTCTTTAACGCCACAGAGCTGAGCTCTCTCTTGGAAAAATATGCTGATGAAAATGTAGCAAAACCAAGAGGGAAGCGAGCGATCAGTGCCATCGATAAACAGGCCATCCTGGACCTGCACAACAAGCTCCGAGGTCAAGTTTATCCACCCGCGTCCAATATGGAATACATGGTATGGAAATGCAGCATAAATGTTAATGTGTCTATAGTAAGGCTTAAAAGGCTGAGTCCACAGTGCATAGATTAGCGCATAACTGAGTCAGCATCAGGTGTCAGGGTTCATTACTGTGGTGTTTTAGGAATGTTGTGTGTGAACAGGATTTTTAGAGAGAATTTTGTTCTAGTCAAATACAGGATTCTTAACAGCAATCAGGTGAGTAAAAGGTCAGATTTGTGTTCAATAACAGATTAAAAATGTAGAGTTCTGTACAATACTGGATGATCACAATGTAGAAATCCAGTTCAGCACATTTCTTGTGAGCATTTCCTCACTCCTTTTTTTTATTAACCAAGAGGCATACAAAAGGTGTATACTTTTCTAAGCATGATGCTGTTGTTTTCTCCGAATGGGTCACACTTTTTAAAGGACTGTAGTTAAACTCTGCCTTAACTTTTTAATTTTGCAAAGATCAATGAAACTTGGCTGTTTTGAGTGATTCAGCACTCATGAAATGCCAGAAATTATCTTTGCAAAGTGCATACTTTGAAGTATGATTGCGTTTTTAGGTTGGTATGATAAGTAAGGAATAACTAAATATCTATGAAAATGCCATAAATGAATAAGAACCAGCACATCCTGAAGTGTTTTATTACCCTTATACCACAACAGTGAATTTCTTATTCACTAAAGAATGACACTTCATACTTTTTATATGTTAACAGTTACATTTATACGTTGTGAAACAAGTTCATTCCTGTTATCACGTGTTATAGCAGTTAAACAGTTTCCTCCCTAGCCCCTCTCTCTCTCTCAAAATTAATAAGACAGAAATATGCAGTTTGTTAAACAGAACCTACAAAACCCCCTATGAAGACGTTCCAGTGTCAGAAAACTTAGAAACCTCTGACTGTTGCCAAATTCTGAAAATGGAGACTCCTTCCAAAAATGCTTTTTAAAAAATCTCCTCTCAGAAAATTTCACCATATCAACTACATTTTGTAAACATTGTGGAAGTCTTTGCTGTAGAACAAGTGCATCATCAACACCTTCTAACCAATTAGAATTGAGAAATCAACAGCGCTTTGGTATAAACCTGGGTAACAATCTCCGCAGTTGTAAATGACTATACAAGTAGATAGCAGTCACATAAAAACACAGCTGTAAAAACACATACGATGCAAAGCATTTAAATCTAATTAAAAAAAGCTAATTTAATAGGTCTGAAATACATTATGTCCAGATGTTATACAAGTGTCAATACATTCATCTTTCCAAGCCACATTTAACAAGAAAAACTGCTCCCTCTACAGTAAGTAACAACCAAATGGCTTTTCAGTAAATCACATCATATAATGCTTATTCCTCCCGATGTTGATGGTTTTAAGGAAATTTAAAACCGTACACAAGATCACAACTTTTAATGCGGTACATCTCTTTCACATTAAACAAAAACTGGAACTGCACAGGACGTTATTAGTTATGCGTGCTACTGAACAATTTCAATCTGATTTCAGTCCAGCTAATGAGAGCTACAAGTTAAAATCTTATCAGGATACAATCAAGATACAAGACCTAGGTGTAACTGCGTTTAAGAAATGTTCCTGCTATAATGTTGTGTAGATTTATGAATCTCTAATCGAATAGTTCTGCAAAAAATGAATTTTTGTGTGATGTAGCCTTCCATTCAGCCTCCCTTCCATCATTAGCCTTGTGGATGCAGAGCAAAATTAAAAACACAAACTATAGACACCAAATATGTCTTGGCTACATTTGGGGTGAGGCATGCATATAGTGTATGTGAACGTAATTTCAATTTTATTTTCCTTCAGCTTACTCAGAACACAATCACACATTCATCACACTGCAAATATCTACATAGCATACTGTTGTATAGTGAACAGTGCTGAAGTTACCATTTAATTGTTTAATGTAGAAATGCACAGATCACTTTTTTTTCCTATGTTTGATATATACCAATATCAGAGCACTAACCATCAGCTGATACCTGATATCAATCCAATACTAGTGTTTTTCTCTTTAAGAATTACAAACCCCTAATCAATTGGATGTTAAAAGTAATCGTATCTGAAAGAGTATAGTGCTATAGCACTGCAGCGGAAAAGGAGAAGAAAGAAGGAGAAAGAAAATTGCTCAGCCAGCAAGCCGGCAGTGAGCTGTCTCCTATTACGGTTTCAAGATGGTAGAAGAGACAGTGGATAAATTATAGTTAAGGGGGGGAATGAGGAGAGAAAAAGAGAAAACGGAGAGAGAAGTATAAGGAGCAGATGATGGTGAAGTAGAGAGGAGGGAAAACAAAAGGGAAGAAGACATGTGGAGCGGACTAAAGCCTGACTGGGGTGAAACGGCTCATTTTGGCTGATATTACTGTCTGAGATTGGTTTGTTTATTTTTCAATGGGTTCTTTTTATGTGCTGCCATTTCTCCACTGTTTACATTTATAAAGCCTCATTAAAGCAGTGGGAGACCACACACACACACACACACACACACACACACACACACACAAATGTGTCAGATATTCCTATCCTTGTGGGGACATTTATTCCCCACCAATACACACACACACACACACCCACACACACACACACACACACACAGATTTCACTACTGACAAGTATTACTTGCATATGGCAACACTCACAACATACCCTGCCTTCACACACTCAACCGCACTGGGCACTTGAACATTGGAAAAACATCCCCTGGTCTTTTTCCAATCTGTCCAGTTTCAGTGAGCCTGTTTGATGTGTTGTGCATTTTGAGATGCTTTTCTGCTCACCACGGTTGCAAAGAGTGCTTATTTGAGTTACCATAGACTTCCTGTCAGCTCAAACCAGTCTGGCCAGTCCCCTCTGACCTTGCTCATCAATGAGGCATTTCCGCCAGTAAAACTGCCACTCACTGTTATGCACTAAAATCCCAGGAATACTCTGAAATACTCAAACCAGCCTGCCTGTCACCAACAACCATGCCAAGGTCAAGGTCACTAAGTTCACATTCCTCCCCATTCTGATGTTTGATTTGAACATTAACCGAAGACCTTGACCTGTATCTGCATGCAGTGTGCTGCTGCCACAGAGAGAGAGGGAGGGATAGAGAGAGAGAGAGAGAGAGAGAGAGAGAGAGAGAGAGAGAGAGAGAGAGAGAGAGAGAGAGAGAGAGAGAGAG
>CM075024.1:13525360-13570580 GCA_037576675.1 Pangasius sanitwongsei
CCCCCCCCCCCCCCCCCCCCCCCCCCCCCCCCCCCCCCCCCCCCCCCCCCCCCCCCCCCCCCCCCCCCCCCCCGCATCAGGGATAGAAAATGCAGACTGTCAAATGTAATGCAATGTAACAAGAGACAGTTTAAAAATGAAAAATAAAAAAGACTAATATCATGATATATGAATAAGAAGTATATGTATATGTATAATATATGTGTAAGAGGATGGCAAGAATTAAAATTAACACCTAATATGAGAAGTGTGTTGTTAATATATTGCTGCATTAACAGTCCCAGTTGTAATCATCACATTAATCACTGCAAAATTGGTTTAATGTAACAATATAGCTTCCAAAATAGCACTTGATCCAACACATCCTATTTTTTTTTTTTTTTTTTTTTTTTAATATATCATGCTCTGATAGATACTTTTGCACATAACTTAATGAAGCCACAAGATACTAAATCGAGGCCATGAATTGTAATGTGTGTGTATGTGATCTAGATCTAGGTTATTATATTACACTTTTAATTCACTAGTTTGATAATGAATTTCTGCTATAAAGAAAATAAAAGCTATTCACTATCCTTTCTTGATTATATTAGATAGAGATACAATGATTTTGATCTTACACTGTTCAAAGCAATGCATTTAATTCCTCTCCACTGAATTTATGATTTTTTTTTTTTTTTACATATTACTAATGCAGAGGTCAGAAATTCTACAAATCCACCAAAGTCCAGTGTTTTTCTGGCACTTGAAATAAGATCTCTTGCTTTATGATTATAAAAACAGAGGTCAAAAATGTCCAGCACTATAGCCTCATGCTTTTGTAATGCTGTAGATGCACCACCAGGATCTCACACTTTCCCTTTGTTTCTTATTAAGGAGAGAGTTTTGGTAATATTTTGTATATATTGTGGTTTGTGTTTAGATCTGCTTAATCAAATATAATAATTTAAATTATAATTATTAAAGTGTCTGAAGTCGTGGTTCTTACTGATGCTAACAAGATGCATGTTTTAGTTTAATTCAATTCAGTTTGAATCAATAAGATTATAAAAACAGAAGTCTTTTTCATATGTCGTACAAATTATTTTGTATATATTTGAATGGAGTACAAAGCTTTGTAGTATAATGTATATATAATGTAAGTGATAACAGGAACTAACTTGTTTTGTGGCTGTTCTTAAACACTGGTTAAACGTACAAGGTTTCCATCTATCCATTTTCCATGCCGCTTATCCTACACAGGATCACGGGGATCCTGGCACCTATCCCAGGGGACTTGGGGCACAAGGCGGTGGACACCCTGGATAGGGTGCCAACCCATCACAGGGCACAATTGCAAACACAATGGATAATTTGGAAATGTCAGTCAGCCTACAACACTGGGCTGGGGGAGGAAACTGGAGTACCCAGAGGAAACCCACCCAAAGTACAAGGGAGAACATGCAAACTCCACACTCTCAGGGCGAGGGTGGGATTCGAACCCCCACCCCCAGCAGTGTGAGTTTGCAAGTCCAACCACTAAGCCACCATGTCCCCTGTACAAGGGTTCATCCATTAATACATTTTTAAAAAGTTTGCTGTGCTATAATAGGAATAAAACACTTTGAAATGTGCTGTTATTGGGAAGTAATCAACTTCCGGGTGGTAATAGTAACTCTGCTTTGTGTCCGCCCACATCACAGCGGGGTGGCTGTTGATTATTGCACTCTTATAGCAAACCTTGTCATGTTTTGTTCCTTATATAGGACACATTTCAAATTCCATGGTAAAAAATAAATCCTGCTAACTGACCAGTTCCAAAAAAAAAAAAATTCTAGTTCCTACCCAGATATCTCACTTTCTGTAACATCCTGCAATTTCACCACAGTGACATAATCTTCTAGCCTTTAGTATGCACAGCCAGCATCAGTATTTAGCTTGTTTACACCAGTTTGATGACGTGTGGAAAATAAATCGTCGTGAAGCAGCAAGATGCGAATCCGGAGGCTGGAATCAGGGAGGGTTTATTATGGAATCACCTCAGCGTTTAAGCTGCCTCCCCACCTGGAGTAGTGGCACGCTGCCCAAACATCGCTCCACAGCCTGTTCTTCTCCAGTTCGACGCGTAAAGCCAGCCTGCAGACAGCCGTGTTTACATTCATTAAACCTGCATTTCAACACCATTCACACAAACCAATTGTCAGAGAGCATGGAGCTTTTTGGGTCAAATCACAAATCACATAGAAATCTAGCCCCCCATAACTCCTGCACAAATGATCCCTTCATGTCGTCTAAATAACGTCTGCGGCCCTAAGTCAATTTCTGTCATGATTTAATCATTTAAGCGTCAGAATTCTTCTGCTCTTTAAACATGAACACTGTTATTATGGTTAATAGGTATCGTTCATCATCACTGGTTTGTTACAGACTTGATTAATAATGTCTGGTCTACAAATAAACAGCACAGACCTCATGCTGCTGTTGGATGTGATGAAGGGATGCTGGAATGACTTGGCTGGGGATGGATGCTCCAGAAACATTATACTCGAGTAACACACCACCACAAAAGCAGGTTCCCAAATAAAACCTAAGTGTACATAAATATTGCGTAAATATTTTCTCTCATTTGACTGTGAAAATGCCAATAATAATGTCCCATTTGGCTCCACAAGTGTTTGTCTGATTTTATTTTTAATTTTAGAGGTACAGCATAACGTCAGTGCAAACCCAGAGGCAGGACAAGCAGCTAATAATTCTAGCTAAATTGTTTTGAACATTGTGCCAGTTCATAATGTCACGTCTCGTCCTGATATTATTCTGTACAACACTGAAAATAGAGGCGTAATGTCAGGACATTGGCGAAAATATTGGCGCTTATGTTAGGGTCAAAACATAATACATTTTTACTAACATGAATCGTTATGTTTATGACTCATGACTTTGATTCATGAAAAATCATCTTAAAGAATTGTATTTATATTACATATATACCTTCACCGAGCCCTGAGTTTGGTTCAATTGGTGAAGCGTGAAGGCTGTTTTCGAACCGAGGAGCAGTCCAGACAGCCGATCCCTGGTCCGCTTGAAAACAGTGGACTTGGGTTTGCTTGGATCAAAAAGTGGCATGGTACACAGCAGGTTTAGATACTATGGTGATGCTTGGCGCCGCATGCCGAGTAACGTGATTGGTTCAATTTATCACATTACTTACTGTTACTAATACTACGGAAAAGCTTGTTATGGTTATTGATATAGAAAAGCAGGCTTTCAGATTACTGGAGCACTGTGATTGTGGAGCCAGCCTACATGGCTAAAAATCTTGTTATATGAGATCACCTCCTCATAGGTATATCTTCATAATGACATGCCATGCAGCCAGAAAGCACTGTTCTTTACTGCTTGAGTGTTGGTACCAAAGGAGAAAAAAAAACAGCAAACATTCATTTATTTCCTACGATGTTGCAAACCTGCATGCAAAAAAAAGTGGTATGTGGAATTGTGCAGTCGATCCACAACTCTACATGAACGCAAACCTGTGATTACAAACCCCTTCCCCAAACGAGCCCTGAGTGTGGACTCGAATAATTGGACTGAGTATGAGACTCTGCATTTTTATATTGCATCAAGTCTCTTAATTACATTGCTATGCAGTTTTGTAAGGAAATTGGCTGGTAGGTTGTTCCATTGTGTCTTGTTTTCACTTTATCTCTGTTCTCGCTTCTGTGTGTCAAATCACACTCACCTGAACACTAACACACCTGCTTCCTGTTTAGCTTCAATTAATTCTGTTTTCTTAAACAACTGTATGCTCCCTGTTCTTCACAAAGTTTTGCCATCTTTTCAAGTAGAAACTGAGTGTTTCTGATTTCTTGCTTTTTCCATGTTATTGATCCGTTTTTTTCCCCCCTGTATTACTCTACTGCCTGATCGTTTTGACCTCTGCCTGTTATGACCTCAACTCTGCCTTGGATTTTAATAAAGATTAAGCTTATGCTTACATCCACCTAATTCTGATTCATGACATTATCTCTGCAGATATAAAATCTCAAACAGCATCAATAATGTTTATATCTGAAAAGCGGTCTATTACTTGCTTTTTTGGTATAGAAAATATCTGCAATATTTAATTTTGCTCTTTTTACTAATGCAGAAGATAAAATAAACATCTTAGACAAATTGTGTAAAGTTATTTTTGGGTGCCAAGACCTTTGCCCATTACTGTTTATAAATATAAAGCAATATGAAGCGGTTTTACTGTGTCACACATGACCACCATCTTCTATTTACACTACCACCTGTCCACACACTTGTGCCATACGGAGGATCCCCAAGCATGTGAAGGGGGATTTCTATGTTTATTTCCCTCCATAGTTGTAATATTCCTAATAAATCTGATTAATACAGTATGTATTAGGCAGTTTAAAATATATTAAATTGTAGAAATATCAACTGTACTGATTTTAGAGTATAAATATATAGAGAACAGAGCAAACAAGGAAGAAGAAATACTATGAGAGTATTAGTGAAAATACTTACAGAGTATGCATTCCATACAGTATGTTTGGATGGTTATAAATATGCAGTATATTTGTGCATGTGTGTGTGTGTGTTTGTTTGTGTGTAAGTGAGCATGAGTTCATCTGCATGGATGGACATATGGGCCTGGGTGGAGGGGCCTGGGCTGAGCTGACAGACCACCAGCATGGTCTGGGACGCTCCAGTGCGCCTCCTGCCACGCACACACACACGAAAACACAGTCACACGTGGCAGGCTCAGGCAGATGGCACCACTTGGTCCTCGAGCCAGGAAAAAGCATGCAAATTAAAGGTTATACCCAGCAGGTTTGAAGCGCTGCCAGCGCGGGGTGGCACAGCAGCCCTGGCCCACCTGCTTATCGGCCCAGGGACATCTGGCTCGATTTTTCCGGAATGAGCGTGACGCTATGAGGAAGAACTCTCATCTGTTTGGGCCGCTCTGTTGCCGTGTCGCTCCCTCACTCTAAAAGATCTCATTAGCTCTTAACTACAGTTGTTAGAATTTGTTGTGTTGCCCAACATGGTGTCTTCGAAATGGCTGCAGACATTTGACGAAGCTAAAGATCAAGCAAGTCGCAGGTTTCATGGTTACTCATGCTAAAAAAGCGAAGCAGGGTTCTCTGCCAGACTTAAACACACACACACACACACACCTCCTGCTGAAGCTTTAACAATACAGCCATTTGAATTCACTCCCTAATAGTTTTCCCTTATGCTTGCAAGATTTGCTTTAACTTCCATGATTGAATATTCTGATTCAAAAGTAGGTTTGCAGATGTTCTAACAGTTTTGGCTTTTTTAAAAAAAAAAAAAAAAAAAAAAAAAAAAACACACAACACCACCTGGTGTGTGACTAATAAAAGTCCAATAATTGAGCAATTAAACCACTTTTTCCAAGTTAACCAACTTTAATTCATCAATACTATATCTGTTCTCCGAGTGGTTTTAATCGTATAAGTACAGCAGTTATAACATCATAACCCTAAAGCCTAAAACAACTATACAGCTATTACTTTTTAAATAAAAGTAAAATGAAGTGTTAAGCGTCAGGATTTTCAGGATCACATCAATCTAACATTGAAAACCTAGTGATAATCTGGTTGAGGTATTATCTAAGATCCTTTATAGCCACAGGTTAAATCAAATATTAGATCACGTTTGGTCAAAAAATTATGACTCGGCCACAAAGAACACTGCATAATCTTCTATACTTCAACACAGGAGGTAGTCATTAAGAGACGAAAACATTTCTGTACAACACTGTATTAGAAGTATATGTATAAATATATTTAAATGAAATATATGATGCCACATTTTTTTTTGAAAAATTAAGCAAACTGTGCAAACAAGTTTTACAAATGTGGTCATAATATTTTATATTATGTAAATTATATTAATAAGTAAATTTCAGTATTTTTTTTTGCATGCTTGCATGCTAGTTTGATAGTAGCTTTTGTGTTATGCTTGTTATGATTGTGTTATTGAAGTAGTTTGGTCGTACTTCTTACTACTTACCAGTATTATGTTACATCTGAATATTAAGACCTGGCGACTTAACTCCAGAAGCTACATCCACATTTACATGGAGAAAGTTCTCTATTCTCTGTGTTCAGAGTTGGGTTACACTGGAACTTTTGGAAGTTGATTTATTTCAGTGGCCCATTTATATTATTAAAATGAACTGCATTATGTATGTGTAGTTCACATCTCCAAGATTGTCAGAATTTCTTGAATAGAAATGTCTGAGTCTGAGTTTTCAGTAGCATCTATACCACCACCTTTAAACACAAGAACTTTCCATTAAGCCTGAAAAAATCTGGGATAGAAAATACAGACTGAAGAAAACAGATCATGTTTTATTCATTGCTGTCAAATGCAATACAATTTAACACAAAAACAAGAGACAATATAAAAGAAAAATTAAAATAAAATGTGATATGAATGAAAATATAGATTGAAAAACACCTAATAGAAGTCTAGTATACAGTATGGCCAATATATTGCTGCATGAATTGTTGTAATCATCACACTAATCACTACAAATTTGGTTTAATTTAACAATATGGCTTCCACTTTATACTTCTAAAATAGCACTTGATCCAGCACATCATAGTTTGAATTTTATCTGTAGTCACATCTGATGTCTGAACACCTACTGTAATACTTTCTGTATTAACTCATGCATGCATAAATCAACTCTTTTTAATATTAGTTACTTATTCAACTTAGAAGGTATGCAATGTAATAAGTAGTAACAAAATACCTACCCATTAAAGACCAGGTACTGTGCTGCACTATAAAAGTAAGTGCTGCACACTTTGCCTATAATTTTTATAATTTTTATCCTGTGTAAACTTGGTAATGTAACATCAGTCCACTGAGGCGAGCATAGTGAAGAACCCAAGTGCAGCTTTTATTAACAAAGTGAAAACCAACAATACCAATAAATACTTGCCTTGACTTGAACAGACTTGACTTGAACAGACTTGACTTGAACAGACTTGACTTGAACAGACTTGACTTGAACAGACAGCAGGTTACAACATCAATAGACAACAAAAGACAATGGCTACATGAGGGCTATATATACCAAACAATCAAGGTAACATGACACAATCCAACCAGTGAGGAACAAGACACATGACTAAACCAACCAATCAGAACAAGACACATGAAACCAAGGAACCAATCAGAACATGACACAAAGACAAGGGTAACCCATGACAAGATAGGAACCATGACTAAACTCCAAAATAAAAGACATGAGAACAATGAACAAGAAACAAACAAAATCCAAACCCCACGTTACACCATAAGATTTCAAAGTCTGCTTGGAGCAATAGAGCTTGTATTAGTATTTAATAACTGATTAAATAAAAAGGTTCTTGGTAGTGCACTCACAATTTTTGGACTATAACTGCTGAAGGTTGTTCTCTGTGCAGGTATGAATGTCCAGCTGGATGTTTGGACAGCCCTGCAAAAGTGATTGGAACTGTTTATTACGAAATGGTAAGCACTTTCTTTTTAATCAATGTGCTTATCAGCCTTAGCAGTTGGTAACAGTGATTTGTAAGCATTTTACAACATTTAAGCAATATCACACTCACCCTGCAGGCACGTGCCTACAGCTAAATCACAGCCGTACCGATATTCAGTATAATTGCACTCTTGCTTGAGCTTTTATACAACAGTTCTATAAACAAAAAATCAATATTGAGTAAGTGACATTTCGGATACAATATGATCAAATGTGTTGTTTATTTTTGCTCCTCTAGCGGAAATAGACATTCATTTTATAGCACTTCAGCCAGCTGGCTAGCTAGCTCACATTGATTTGTAAATTCCCGTTATCAGTGCTTCTGGCAAAATTTCCGTCATCCTTATCTGACGAGCGTTCATATTTTAACTCAAAAGTTATATTCCTGAAAATTATCTTTTGTCATGTAACTAACACTACTGTTAATCCGTTTTGAACTAGGAAGTGGAATTTTACTTAGCAACCCAGACAAGTGGAGTGATACACATGGTGAAATGTCCCAGTGCGGTTGTGCTAAATATAAGCACTCTTGGAATGCCGCTCGACCAATCAAATTAGTGGACCGAAACTAACTGTTGTATAAAACTCTGTTATGCCACAGATATGTGGTAACAGAGATAACATAAAAAATCTCTTGAAAAAGTGATGTTGGTGAGGGAACAATTGTTTATACAGTTTAAAAGTTGTTATGATGTATGTAATATCAGGAACTAGTTTGTTTCATGGACATTCCAACATTAAATGTAACTATAACTGGATAAAATTTACTTGTCTAATTAATATTTGCTGTGGTGTAAGAGGAATAAAACACTTCAGTAGATGATGTTTTGGAAAGTAATCAACTCTGGAGTGGTACCATTAACTCATGTTGGGCCACATCACACTACCTTGTCACTGATTAGTTTCCTACAACAGCATGCCCCGTTTTTATTCCTTTTATAATGTACGTGCACTATAAGCTATATACTTACAAAAATGCTTACAATGCATTAATGGTATTCTTAAATTACAAGCAGATGTTCAATGAGGTTTGATAATGGGATTCAGACAAAATGCAATTTCTGTGTTAGTTGATTTAAGATTTCATCCCAGAACTCATCTAGTATCATCTTTTGCAGCATTCGAGCATCTGCAGAGCCGGCCTTCATTATGGAGTGATCGATAACAATGGAGGCTGGATGGATGTCACTAGAATGGGCAGGCAGGAGTTTTTCATCAAATCATACAAAAATGGTTTACAGTCTCTTGGGTGAGTCGATCGAATAACAGCTAATAGTGTAAATTTGTTACTCTGATAGTATTGTAATGTAACATAATGTAACATGATTGTGCTGTTTACAGGAAATATCAGAGTGCCAACGCCTTCATTGTGTCCAAAGTGTCTAGTAAGTAAATGCTGTAGCTGTGTAAACAGATTATTAATTTATAGATTGACAGATTAATAATTTATTTTGTCTTTGTTGTTGCAGTACAGGTTATTACATGTGAGACTACAGTGTCTGCATTGTGCCCATATGAAAGCCCTGTTAAACACTGTCCCAGGTAATGAGTCCAGTTTTCCAGTTTTTCATTATCATTAGGTCTCGCTGCAATTATAATTATATCATAATAGCAATTAACTGAAGCAGTATTCTGTGCAATTAAATCTCATACTTGTGATGCTTTATAAGAAGATTATACAATCTGATTTTAAAATGCCAAGTGAATTATAAAATCACACTTTAATATATGCATAATAGAATCTACTGTCCGCAAAACTGTCTGCAAGAACACCCTCAGGTCTCCAGAGTCATCGGCACCAGAATCTATTCAGATGTAAGTATAGAACATCATTGTTAAAATAAATAAATAAATAAATACTAATAACCAAATTAATAATAATAATAATAATAATAATAATAATAATAATTATTATTATTATTATTATTATTATTAGTGGAGTACTGATTTTTTTTTACAAAATCTACATGCAAGATCTTAAATCTTTAGTCCAATATCAGATTATATATTTTGGAAAAGGGCAATTTTCCAGCACCCTCCATGTGACTGCTGCTTTGTTTTTAATGTGACCTGGTTGACTTTCCCCTTCCTATTTTTTCTCACTTAAATCCCCGTCACCATATTAAACTCTTAAGTCCTGTAAGTGGGTCCAGACTTACACTTTTTATTTTACAACAAAGTACTGGTTAATTATTTTACAGGATTGTACTGTAACTGATTTAGGCAATCAGAGCAGCAGACTGGTATACCGTAAAATACCAGAGAACGTAATGCATAGTGGGATATCTATTGTTGTAGACTTGAGTGTGAATGGTAATAATTCTCTTTCTGTTAACACCTGTAAAATCAGTGGATCGCTTTTTACCTTTTTAGTGACTGTACATTTTACAGTAATTAAAAAATTGTACAGAGTACAGATCTCACTCTTATAACTACACACCATTTTTCTATTAGTTACACTGAATAATTCATAATAGTTAGATGAGTAACTGAATAATAAGTTTAATCGGTTAAATCTAATTTGCTCTAATGCTTTTTCTGGTGATTCACAAAGAGAAAAATCACATAGAGGGTTAACATATTTGTATGACTTTTTTTTTTCTCTCTCCCTTGCATGATTACTGTAATTCAAACCGTTTTGATCTTCAGAAATCCAGTATCTGCAGATCAGCAGTTCACGCTGGGGTGATAAAGAATGAACAGGGTGGCTACATTGACGTGATGCCGGTGGAAAACAGGCTGTACTATTACGGCTCCTATCAAAACAACGTTTTGTCTGAGAGGTACAGATTCACATGAGTGCTGTACAGTTCAAGTTTAAAGATATTCATTCACATCTATGCAATGGTAAAGTGTATGTTAATCACTGTAAAGGTTCCAGGAACTGCCCGAGGTCACTCTCCTGTTTGATAATAAGAATAAGTGCTGATTCAATGTGTGTGGTTCAGGTTACTTCATAGAATTATTAGGATTTTTGTGCAATCAGATTGCAAACCTATCATTAAGCTGCAAACACCACAAGCACATGAGAACATAATTTAGGTTTTTAATGTACCATGAGAGGCAGGGCACAAGCCCGTGTAATGACTGCAAAGCTGATTAGAAACAAAAACCGTACCAGTCACACTCAAATATAAAACCACAGATTATAGAAGGGTCTAAAAGCCTGAGTGCACTACCAAGCACTGATTTTATTTCATCAGATAAGAAAACAATGATTTTCTTCTAATCATTTTCAATGGTTTTTTATTTGATCTTGAATGAATTCCAGTTGACTGAAAATAAATTGATTAGAAACATGTTGGCCCACTCATATAATTATTAATGTTAATAATTAATTAATGCAAAGAAAAATGATATGGACTTTGTTCATTAATAACTGACAATTAAAAGACTAAATGATAAGTGGTTTGATGATATATTGCAATATTTAGCATGGACAATATTATTAATCATTATTGTGGATGGTTCAGTGTTCTGTTTTGTTAAACCTGAGGCTTTAAATAAAATAATAGACATAATCAATTAATCAATCAATCAATCAATCAATCAATCCAAGTGCACAAGTTGGGCATGCTAAGACAGGACATCTGCCCTTACACTGTTTGCGTTGTTCCTTTTTTATGCATGTGTGCAAATTTGTCTAAAATAAGTGACAAAAAAACAGCAGTGAATATGAATTACTTTGTTATTAATTATTTTTATTGTCCATTGCTCTATCAAATTGCACACACTGCAAAAAAATGATAGTTTAGCAAGTGAAAATATATTGAATATAGTCAAATTTATCTAGTATTTATTTATTTATTTATTTATTTATTCATTTATTTCTGCTGTACTGTATACGCCAATAGAATAAGAACATGTAAAAAATGTTTTAAAAAAATGTCTTGAAAGAGATTTAATAATCTTATATTTGGTTTATTGTAATCTTATAATAGGATGTAGTAAGTAAATTTGACTATATTCACGATATTTTCACTTGGTAAGCTTTTTGCAGTGTGAGAGTGCTCTAAACAGAAGCACTGAGTCAAATGAACTCATGCACTAATCTGGATGTGTTGGCACTGGATCATGTGACAAAGGCCCATCAAAGACCAATCACAGGATGATTGACACCATATTCATAAAACATACGTGTTGACACATATTCATATTTATCTGGATCTGAAGAGTGTTTTTAGAAAATGCGGTTTTAAACACCATGTTAGTGTGGAAAGAATACCAAAATGCAGAAAAACTTTTAGTTTAGATTAGTATGGAGAAGGCCTGAAAATCATAGAAGTCAGGCAGCATTGTTAGCAGGCCAACGTGACCTGTAGTTGAAGAATTAATACATAACATCCAATACTGAGCACTGAAACATACCTTTATGTTGCTTAAAGGCTGTTAAATTGTTCTCTAATACTTTATGTTCTGTCTCTTGCAGTATGCAGAACCCTTCAGGAGGAAAAGCTTTCCGAGTGTTTGCAGTCATCTGAGCGCATCCCGAACTCTAATCACTTTTTTTCTGGTGGTTGTTTACACAAGTGATTACTGAGCTAAGTACAGTTAGAATGTGGAGAAGAATGAGAAGATCTGTACATATTTGATATATTTTGTTCAATTTGTTTCGCGGATGTTGTATGCAATATTTTGTCTTTGTGATGTTCTCATCCTGAATTTAAGGCAGTTAATTAGAGGACAATACAGGGATTATAATATCCAAAGGTCCAAAAGTCTGTGTGCATTACTAGAACTGTTTTCTCATTTTAATTAAAAAAATCCAGATCATTGAGTTTTTGTTGGCTGAAGGCAGAACACACCGAGTTTTAACATATTCATATTCAGAAGTACTCCAATTTCGCACAGATGAACTGCAATGTATTGTTTAATAATAATAATAATAATAATAATAATCAATTACCAAATATTGTATTAAAATACATAAGCTGTGTGTAATAGCTGATGAATTACTTGGGAATGTACTCAGACTTTTGGACCCCACTTTGTATAACATCAAGTCACGTAAAGCAGTATTTGGCTTTGTGGAGGTTAGTACTCACTCAAACTGAGAAAATGAGACACGAAAAGGCAAAGACATATTGGGCCGCATTCACACTTGGTGACTTACAGATGCAGGTGGCTAAGATGAATTTTTCGTGTGGAAAGTTGTAAGAGAATGAATTTTTCCAGACTTCCATCTTTGAACAAAACACAAACACATGATTTTAAGCCTAAAATACACTGAGCAACAGAAAATACTCATTTTCTTAAAGTCAATTACAATATGATACATCAAATTAAGATACCATTCAAAAATGTATATTAATAAGATAATATATGTATCATAAGAAGGCAAATATTAAAATAAACAACCAATTATAGCATAATATAATCCTCTATCTTTGCACAGTTTCACTTAATTTAGCAGTCTGGGTTCATTACTTAGCTGCCATCCTATAAAATAGCTCTTTGAAACCACAATACTATATCACAGATCCTAATACTGTACTAATCAACTGTACTCAAAAAGCAGGCCCAGTCACAAATCTACTTAAGTGAAAGTCAGAAAGTCCAAAATCTTCAGTTACATGTGTGCAAGTATTCAAAAAAATTAAAATTAAAAGTATTTTTTTATTTTATTTTAATTTTAATGTTAATTTTAATTAACATTCCTGCCCTGTTGGAATCATGCTAAGGTGGGATTAACCAAAAAAAAAAAAAAGAGAGAGATAGAATATTTAACAAACTTGAAGCTATTACCTTTTTAGATTTGATGGCAAATGGCCTTTTCTCAATGACTAATAAAGTTGTGTGCAGTTTCATTTTACGTTGATGTGAATTTGATTTTAAAAAGCAATAGCAGCTAAGCCAGAGAAAATTAGGAAAAAAATCATGGCATTTGAGATTGAAGTAATTTAAAGGTCAATATGAAATGTAAGGAGTATTCAACGATAATTCTCTATAATACTCAAAATAGCACTTAATTACAGTAACAAAGCACAATTGCTCAAGTATTATCCACCCCTGTTCATTTGACTCTGTGAAAAGTACTATTTAAACATCATAAAGAAAGTGAGACACATAGGAGTGAAAAGTGTGATCGCAGCATCATAGTGCGTTAGATATTTGACATTGCCATGAAATGGCACTATAGTGTTTTGTGCTTGTACATTGCTCGAAACACCAATTTCAGCATGAAATATTGTGAATATAACAAATAGCAGGAAAAGTGGCACAGGACGTAATAACAAACTTGGCTAGAGTAGATTTCACACAATTTAACTATACATACCTAGTGAATAGCAAACAGTTTTTGCCATACTTTACAACGACCTGTCCAGGCAGGGCTTACGTCTGTAGTTAATTCTAAGGTCTGAGTACAAATGTGCACAGTTTCCGTATTAACACCTCAGTACCCTATGCCCTTGACTCTCAACTCTGAATATTAATTAAGAATATGTAATAATATCTGCTAACACTGTTTTAATATGTGGTCCAGTTTGTAGTCATTTTGATCTCCTGCTTTTGTAAAAGTCTAAATTGTAGCTACGTGATGAGTTAATGTTCTCAATTATCCACAAAGGATGCACCTTTGAGGATTTTCCGTTACATTGTATTGGAGGAAGTCAGCTGTGACGTCCCCAATTATGGCACATGTTTAGAACGTAAGTTCTCAAAAAAAAATTGTATTTTTGTTTTTGTTTATGTATTTTTATATCCATACAGCTGCTAAGTATTTTTTTCTTTATACCTGAGGTATTGTAAATTTCAATAATGATTATATTCCTGCAGAGCAGGAAACTATATTTCAATAATTTTCATAACAAAAAAAATTTTGAATATTGTATTTTAACACCATTAAACATTATGTAAATATTCTCTGTTTCTATAGTTGCACACAAGTTAGAAATATAATTTAACTTGGTAGGTAACAAACAGTATTGTTTGGTATTTAGGCTTGATGCTATTTCTGTACACAATATGTTCTTTTCTGTCATTGTTTTCAGAACAAGACTTTATTAATCCCATATATGCACTGTGTGTTGGTGTTTTTTACTCAAAATACAAATATTGCAAACACATGCTAAGCCTTATTACAAACTGAGCTCTAGGTAATACATCAGAATTTTTCCACAATGGTTATTCTACTTTCCTGACCATAAGTTGCTCTTGAATCAAGTGCTTCCACAGTAATGTTTAATGATGAAATCTTCAATCATTTTATGAGGTATTTTTCTTCATCTGGTCACTGCCGATGCTGTAATAATGCTAATTCCTGCCATGGGATTTTCAAACAAAAGGGAGTGTTAATTTACCACAAGAGTAACTGCGGGAGCAGCAATTAGGCTAATGTCTAAATTACAGCACATATCAGGTCATACAGAATATCATATCACATACCACATATCGTATCATATCATATATCATATCACACAGCAGTTTATAAAGCTGTGTAAAAATCATTATTAGCAAACTGCAATTGATAAGAACAGCCATTAAAATTTATAAATATAGACCGCATAAAACGTTGGTGACTTTAAAAAACTTTTTATACAGAACCAAGTCATGTTAGATGCAATTTTCTTATTCTAAATATTATTTCTTATTTCCTATTCTTTTATGTTAAAAATAAATCAAGTCCTAGATATAAATGCTGCAAAAATATTCTCAGGCAACCATCATTATAAAAGACACTGCTATTGGTTTGTGAAGATTTCATGCAACATGAAGCAATCATGGTGAAGGTGAATGAACTTCCTAAAGTTCTCAGGGACAACATTAAAATGGAAAAAGCCGCAGAGCCCTAGTAACAATCTTAAACATAAATAAGGTGGAAATACATGGAACCACAACTAATTGTCCCCAGACAGATGTGCCACACAAGACTTTACTACTCAGTCTCAGACTAATGGTAAAGGAGATGAGAGAGAAGCCAGCAATCACTCGAAAAGAGTTGCAGGATGACCTGAAAGCAGCAGGAACAACAATAAGCAATGAATTGCACCACAATCATCTGAGTTCCTACACCCTACACAAAACTTCTCTCCTAAAAAAGAAGCATAGAGATATGTTTGTGTAATATTTGCACAAGAGTATTTAGACAAATTAGAACTCTTTTGGTACAAAAGATGAACCAAATAGGAACTCTTTGACAATAATTCAGCTGTTTGAAGAAAAAAGGGTTGTGCGTATGATCCCAAGAACACCATACCCAGAGTGAAATACAGAGGCAGGGAGCATCATGATCATGATATGGGGCTGCTTCTCTGCAGATGGTCCTGGGGCATTACATGTCATTAAAGGAAATGTGAATGGACATATCAGAGGAGAATTTAATCTCATCAGCTGAGAAACTGATTCTGGGGAGAAGATGAATATTTCAATAAGACAACAACCCCAAACATACAGCAAAAATAACTCAAGATTGGCTTCTAAAAAAAAGAATGTGAATATGCTTGTATGGCCTAGCCAATCCCCTGACTTTATTTATGGAGTATTTCCAATTGTCGGAAATTGAAACTGATTTCACAAGAGGAATGCACCAATGCTGTAAAAAGCTAATTACTTCTTCTTGTAGATGTCTTGAAGTTGTAATTGCCAACAACAGTTTTGCAACAAAGTACTAATGTTTATTTATGGTGTATGAATACATCTTTTTTTTTTAAACAAGTCCTTGTTTATGCTTTTTTGTTCATATGAACATTATGTACAAAGTCTACAGACATTATGTGTGTAAGCTTGAAGTAGATATATGCACAGGATGTGAATTAAATAATGATAAATATAAAAGTACTTGTTTCCCTTCAGCGTAAATATTAAAGGTACAAAAGTATATTCTTGATTGTACCACCTCAGCCACAAGGAAATGGTACAGTTTAGTACCCTTTTTTTCGGAGACTATGCCGTTTCCTAGTTGTTCACTTGATGCTAGCTAGCTAGCAGGCAAAATGTGTTTGAGAAAAATATAAAAGCAAGTTATATTAGCGGCCCCAATTCCACATGCTTGGATCAGTGGCAGTGCCAGGAATTAATTTCAGGAAATACACTACATAATATCGCTGTGTGATCTGTACAGTTAAATTACTAATTGTGACATGCTCATGCATTTTGGGTGGATGTCAGGCAGTAGTAGAAGCAGTGATGGTATTCAGAATTAATTATTAATGGAAAATCTATCACCAATCAATTTAGCCATATTAATATTATTAATAGGTATAGGAAATAAATAACCTTATGGCAGGTTCACTGAAAATGATTAAAATAACATGCAAATGGGGGAAATTACATTTTATATTTTAAAAAAAATACTACCACCACCATGTTTCACAGATGGGATAAGGTTCAGAACAGATGTACCCTTCTTTTTCTCTTCCTGCAGTAGACTGCTAGTACTCCTTCAGCTGTCCCTTTGATATCCGTATGCAAGTGTAGCTAGCTGGCTAGTAGCTTTAAAACAGTAAATGGGAAAAATGCATGATTCTGATTGTTTATGTTCTATGACCCTGTGTCTCACCATACCAGTTGGTAGACAACAAAATATGACTACCTACTAGTAAGCAATTTCAAATGTCATAGACTATTTCAAGGGGTGTTCTAACCTGAATCCCCACTAGACAGACTACATATGAAAGAGAAAGTAGGTATTGAATGCATTATTATATAAAAACTCTTGTGCTTAAATGTCTTAAGCCTATTTTTGCTGTTCCATAATAAAGCGTTTGACCATGAAGAATTAACAGCAATATTTTTTGATAAATTGTGTGTGACTGCAGTTTTTGCAGTATTAAAATAAAGATCATGTGTAATTTGCACATTTTAAGTCAACATCATGGTGAAGAATGAGTCATCTTTCAGATGAATGTGTGTGTGTGTGTGTGTGTGTACATTTACATGCATAGGCATGCCACATGAAAGCTGGGGTGTTTCCATGACTTGGGTGTGCTGTTAGAATTGACGGTGCCCGTTCTTATTTCTGCTGCACTTGCACTTCCAAACCACGGCACCATTTTTAATTTTAGGCTATAAATAAATAAATACATCTTTATTCCTTTGCTGTGTTTACCACAGCATTTAGACATTAGGCTGTTTGTGAACGCTGAGCTGAAATATTAGATTTGCTACATGTAATGTCTGCTGTTCTGCTCCTGTCTTTATTTTGGCATCAGAGTTTAAAGTGTCGCTGACAGCAAAAATGATTTTCCCCTCACTAGGCTAAAAATATGACATGCTCTGTCAATAGATTTTATGCGGACAGAGGAGCCACTTTTGAAAGATTTGCCAAATGAGTCATACAACATTCTGGTTATTCTGGCTCTTTATGATCGTTTAGCTTTAGTTGAGCTAAGATACACATTTAAAATATCCTTTAATTACCATTGGCATTTCTCACTTGGCCATTGGAACAGTCCACAAGTAACAGAACAGAAGGAACAACTGACTGTGTGTGTGTGTGTGTGTGTGCGCGTGTTATTTAGCAGCTGGTTTAACACTTCACCAGTCTTTTAAGATTATTACTTGTCACACTGTTCAAGATGATTCCAATGAAATCTTGCCCAAATTGTATAGCACACTGTGCGACAATGTGTTCTTCATATCAGATTAGACAATGAAGATCCTCTAAGGATAGTCCTGTGATTACAGAAAATCACTATAGTCCAGCAGAACTTTTATTGTTGGCTGTCTATGATCGCGACGGCACTAAATCAGCCACCAGTGAGCGCATTACATTTCAGCTAACGACCAAAGAATGCTTACAATGTGTGAATTGGGTCAGAGTGTAACTGACAGGATTTCTAACAAGAATTTTAAGTGATAAATGTTCGCAATATTCACTGCTAATGCTAGCCAGCCAGGTAACATAAGCTTTACATGAATTCTGAGATAACTTTTCTCTTATTTATAAATGTTCAAAAATGTTTCTCATAATTTAAACAGCTAGCTAACCTGACAGGACTTTTCAGTCATACATGTTTACAGTTCAGATCAATGCTAACCAGCTGGCTAACATGATTTGATATTTTGTCTTTTTTTGTAATTATATACAGTTCATAATCTTTACTATCAATCTTAATAAGCTAGTTAACATAAGCTAACCTGACAGGATTTCTGGCATAATATATGTCATAGCCATAAATGTTTTCAATCTCTACTGCTAACACTAGCTAGCTGGCTAACATAAGCTAATCTTTCGGACATGTAAATGTTTTTATTATTTACTGCTAATGCTAGTTAACATAAGCTAACTTCACAGAATTTTTTACAGAATTTTAGTATTATTTATGATGTCCATGTTGTGTTCTGCTTATCTGAAACAGCTAGCTAACATAAGCTAACCTGACAGGACTTTTAACAGGATTTGTAAGTCATGGCTATAAATGTTTCTAATCATCATTGCTAACACTAGCTAGCTGGTGAACATGCGCTAACCTGGCAGGCTTTCTTAAAGAACCACCTTAGAACTCTTTAAAATTGGCAAATGTAAGCACACAGATAAATGACTATGGATCATTTTCTAGTTAATATTTGTTCAATTCTACACTTAAAAATAGAAACAGTCCCTTTCTAATGTAATGTCATTGTATTTGATGACATCATAAAACAATGAAAGCATATCCATGCATAACCTGCTGCCATACATACATATGGCACATACTGTATATGTATAAACATAAGCATGATTGTTTATAAAGTCATAAAAAGTGCATGAAGTCACTTTAATGTGTGACCAAATTTCTGTAATATTTTATGGAAAAAGTCCAACAGGTGGCAGTCTTTCTCCAGACACACATCCACTCTGCTTTCTGAACATACTGTACCTTACAGTTACTGTTCCATTTATTGGTGCTTGGTACTTGATCAGTCAATGTATTACTTACTTTATAGACCGTAGAGGTGCAGTAATATCCGTGATCCTTTGTAGCTCAGTGAAAGGGAAATATGTGAGTCCAGTGCAGTTGAAATTGCTTCCACACCATTATCTTAAACAGATGTGGGTGAAAATAAGCAGTGCAGCTCTTTAACTGGCACAAAGGATCTAAACAAAACACACAATGCTTGCTTTCATTGGAAGAAATTAAGATTTCACTGAAACAAAGATTACATTGAAATAAAAAACTGATGTCTCAGGAAACTGCTGCAGATGCTGCACTGCACATCCTGCAAAAGATTCTTGGGGAAAAAAAAGCTATAGATAATTAAATAAATAAAAGATTAATATATTTTTTTAAATAATGAAAACAAATTATTAAATTATTATTCAGATACATAACTTTATACATTTAATTATATAAAAAATGAAAACTACAAAGGGCAATTATTATTATTATTATTATTATTATTAAAGCTATTAATTTAACAGACTCAGAGTAGTAAGAAACACACAATAATATCATTACACAGTGCACCATAATATTCAACACACAATGTATTGTTTATTGTATTGTGCTTGTGAGGCAAGCTGTGTCTCAAGTCGCATATTTCTTTACATTTTGGAAATGATATCTGAGTGTACCTAGCTCTGTAATGTGCTCAGACCGAAAAAAACGGTATATTTTGTTTACTGAACAGTTGAAGCAATGGACATATTTTACCCTTGTGGTTCTTGTTCACTTTTCTCCTATAATTGTCTAATAGCTTACAGATGCCTGAGCCAGCAATTTGGAGGAAGTCATGAGCTGGATTGATGATGCTTAAGGCTCCTCCTCCTTACAAACCATGGGTCTTAAGGGGAGGGGCTTGTTGCAGAGAGAACCAACATGGCTACCCACAACAGAGTTTGTGGGTGTAAGTACGTCTCAATGCTGTAGAGTTAAAAGAATTAAATAAGAAAGAACCTCCACCGAACATGCAGCGATGGTAAACTAAAAAAGGACTATATTTTGCAAGTACACACAGTGCTTAAATGGCTTTGAGAGGGCTGTGAGCTGAGCAGAAGTCATAACATCAAAGTTTTGCGAGGTTGGTTTGGACTAATTTTAACTGCTGCCACTGGAAAACCTTAACACTACTTCATTATTACAATGCAAGTTGGAATAGCAGCCATGCTTTTAGATATTGAAACACAGTGTATAGGTTTTGCGAGGGGCATATTTCGAGTATTAGGCTCATTTAGGGCTGCTTTTTAACCCTGTCAAACTGAACAATTTTTTTTTTAAATAGTTTTTAAAAAATAGAACAGCAGTGTTGGCAGTGAAAGAGGCACAAATGTCACAAAGAGATGTCGGCTATAATGTGAAAGCAACAAAAAAAATAGTGTTTATGCTGATGCTTCCTCAACCACAAGGAAACTGATGCTCCATGCAGCAGCAGAAGGTGGCACTGGCATCACATCAGGCAACATCAGTGCACATAGAGCTCAAAACACACACACATAGAATATATTATTAGGTATGCTCTTATGCTACAGTGTGCACCAAAAAATTTTAAACATTCCTCTTTTCACATGAATCCACCAGATTTGCACTATTACCTAAGAGAATATCTATTTAACAAAATGCCTGACTGAACAAACAGATTTTTAATCTATACTTAAAGATTGAGACTGTGTCTGAGCACTGAAAACTGATTGGAAGGTTGTTCCATTGTTGGGGGTTCTGTAGGAAAAAGTTCTGCCCCTTACTGTAGTCTTCACTATTCTAGATACCGACAGAGAACCTGCACCTTTTGACTGAAGTAGGCCTGGCAAATCATAGACAAAAAAATAGACAAAAAATTGACTTATGTACTGTGGTGCAAGCCCATTCAGTGCTATATGTCATTAACAGTATTTTATAATCACTGCAGAGCTATACTGGGAGCCAATGTAGTATGGATAAGATAGAGGTGATGTGATCAAAATTTCTGGTTCTAGTAAGAACTCTGGTTGCTTCATTGTGAACTAACTGAAGATTGTTTATTTGCCTACTGGAACATCCAAACAGATAGGCATTGCAATAGTCCAATGTTACTCCCAAGGGCAGTGATAAACGTGTCACACAGCACACCTCTGCACGCATGAAACAAAAGTCCAGCAACCTTGCTGTTATGTTCCACAGGATCCCAGTCCCAATGCACACATCTATGTATATCTGCTTTTGGATAGTATGACTTGTAACAGACTTGTAAATTGGTTTGAAAACCATCTCTAAAGAGTTTAGACTCAACCAATCCACAGTCAGACAGACTGTGTACAAATGGAGGAAATTCAAGACTATTGTTACCCTCCCCAGGAGTGGTCGACCAACAAAGATCACTCCAAGAGCAAGATGTGTAATAGTACGCGAGGTCACAGAGGAACCCAGGGTAACATCTAAGCAACTAAAGGCCTCTCTCACATTGGCTAATGTGAATTTTCATGAGCCCACTATCAGGAGAATATTGAACAGCAATGGTGTGCATGACAGGGTTGCAAGGAGAAAGCCACTGCTCTCCAAAAAAAAAAAACATTGCTGGCCATCTGCAGTTTGCTAAAGATCATGTGGACAAGCCAGAAGGCTATTGGAAAAATGCCACTTACAGATATGTAATATTCATTATATAATGAATATTAATTAATATCATTTTCCTCAATAAATAAACGACGAAATATAATATTTTTGTTTAATTTGGTTCTCTCTATCTACTTTTAGGACTTGTGTGAAAATCTGATGATGTTTTAGCTCATATCTATGCAGATATATAGAAAATTCTAAAGGGATAACAAACTTTCAAGCACCACAGTAAAAGTTTGGAGATGGAGACAGATGTAATGTCTTTTTGGAATCCTCTGTATCCTCTGCATTTCCTTACATACTTTGCATAATCAAACTTGTTAGTGTATAGCAAATGTGTTTTCTTGGCTATACTACATTTTTTCATGGTTTTCAGTGTACACACACTAGCAGTTATGGATAATCAAAAATACTATCAAATAGTGTATACATATGCAATATTGTCATTGTCATTGTGTGCTGATTAAGTTCAAAACACTCAGAAATGTCTTAGATACTCCATATGAACCTCATGTGTGACCTTTCACAGTGCTTCATAGCTGTTCAAAAGTAAAAATCATAAATCACTGTATTGAAATAGTGTATTGAAAGGATGAAATAACAAAGTCTCTGCAGTTAATAAAAACATACTGTTTTGGAGGTATATTATTTGAGATCCTACTGTACAGGACAGTTGGCCTCTATAAGCAGCACTACTGCTCAGTTACATATGCTGTCATCAGAGGCTGATTATTTTCCTGTCTGAAACCAAACCAAAACACTCGGATGTGTCTCAAGTCTTGCCGAAATGAACTTTTGAAGGATTTATAGCAGCAATAACACAAGCATGCCAACATCTGTCAACATCTCCATGTGGTCATGTGTACAATCCGATAGCTCACACTTGCTTTCTGTCAAACAGATGTGCAAAATTCACTCACTGTGTAGAAACATTTCTCTTGCTTCCATGACATTTTTATGTGAAGCAGAAAAGTGAAGTTAATCTCTGTCCCATTCCTTCCATCTATTATTTACACTCCCACCTGTGCACAAACACCTGCTATCAAGAGGATGTCTGAGCATGTAAAGAGATTTTGGGCAGCTGTTTCAACTCGGATTGTTTATATTGTATTTCTATAAAATATAAAGATACGGCCTGGGAGAACAAAACAAAACACTGTTAAGTTGTCGACACAAAATCAGAATCAGGATCATTTTATGTTCGTCACAACCCTATACATTCAATACACAGTTCTCAGACAACACGACACAATTACCTTTCTAATATACAAACATTGCACCTGATATACAAATATTGCACCTTAAGCGGAAATGGTAGACTCAGTTGTAATTTACATTACAGTGGAGGTAATAATAGCAGCTGGATGCAGTTCAGGGTGCATTAAACGGAGTGGAAAAATTGTGATATATAATAAATAATAGCAATGACATTTAGTAATGACAATATTAATGAATAATATATTTAATAAGTGCAGGGTCCCTGGAGGACTAGTGGTTAGGCCACAGCGCTCTCACCACTGTGGCCTGGGTTTAATTCCCGGCCAGGGAATCGACCCTAGCCACTAGGGTTGCATGCAACAGTGCGCTGTCAGTGGCGGTCCCAAGGCCGGATAAAATTGTGGACGGTTGCGTCAGGAAGGGCATCCACTGTAAAAACTGTGCCAAATTAAATACGCAGACCAATGATCTGCTGTGGCGACCCTTAACAGGAGGAACAACAATGATATATTTAATAAATAGTACTATTTATTAATAATATTTAAAATAATAATATTTAACTTGTAAAATAATAATAATCAGCATTGTAGAGATCACCAAATGCTGCCTAACCAGCCTGGTTAATAACAGAAATTGCCAGTGAAAAGAAGCTGTTTTGATGGGGTGCAGTTTTTGTTATCAGGGTGTAGAATCGCTTTCCTGATGGTAGTTTTTGGAATAGGTAACTAGCAGAGTGGGAGGTGTCACTGATTATTTTTCCTGCTTGCCTCTTTGTCCTGGCGATGTACAGGTCTTCAAGTGATGATAAATCTGAATCAAATTTCCAGGCCTTCAAAAAAAACGAGATGATATCTGAAGAGTGCACATAGTCTAGAATGTGTGTAATATGTAATGGTGTGTCTAATGCTGACATAAAAGCAGGTGGACGGAAACTCTCTCTGCTGCACCTGAGATTGTGGAACCATGTTTGGCAGTGTACAGCTTGAATTTACCCTCTGAGCAGGTGCAGATCCAGTGTGCATGTGTGTTTGGCAGACCAGATGCAGGATGTTAACCCACTGCCTTTTCCACCCTCCATTGAAACAAAGGATTTATGTTTTCCCTTTTCCCCAGGAATTAGGACTTGAGATTGGACATCTTTGAGTTAATTTATGAGCTTGTTTTCCCATTCCCATAGTGTTCACTATGTAACACGGTGGTGTCCATTCCCAGGCTTCTTTAGATTTAATAGCAATGCAGATGTAAGTGGAAAGTCAGTTTATGTTCAGACTTGTATTGTATTCAGATACACTTCCTAGACAGAATAATTAGTTGCCTCCGCCAAAAGCAACACCTTATTGTACACCAGGCTGCACACCTGGACTTGGTATAAATCCGGATGGTCAGTTGTTGGCCACACACTGAGGATGACTTTTGTTCTTCAAGTGCAAGCAGAATATAATGTTGGCACTTTCACATTTGGTTGACTTGGTCAACAAGCATAATAGAACCCTGGGACACTTTTACTTAGACTGAGAAAGAAGCTCAGATGTTGGAAAACAAGGGAGGAATGTTATGAGGCTGCTAGCAGACCTCGATATCTGAGAAGGATGCCCCTTCAGGGCTGTACCTAAAGGGCCAAGAGATTTTAATACAGAACTGGCAAGAAAAGGTTGAGGGCATGAATGATAATGTAATTATCAGCACAAGGTCAGAAGTAAGTTATAAAAAAGATAGGTTGGTCTGTATCAAGTATTACTGGTGGAGGACTCTGCTATGTATTAAATCTAGCAGGAAAAGAACGTAGGTGGTGTCACAAGATCTGGAAGATGTGGAAGTTAGAAGCTCCACCTGAGAGGATGGAAGTCCCAGAAAGAGGCCCCTTTTGCCCCTTTTGCAGGACCAGATGCCAAAGAGTCCAAGGAAAGATGACTGACCTGAGAATAGGCAAAAAGGAATGCCAGAGTAGAGGATACTGGCCTGGACCCAGGCGCAGTAGAAGACATTAAATACGTTGCGGAGACAATACAATGGGCACAAATACTATGCACCTGGAAGGCTGTGAATCTCTTACCTGAAGATTGCAGTCTCTCACTCCGAACAGAAGTATGGCCAAAGGTTTGTGGACATATGAACATCTCACCAAAATGTTGGCCTTCCCAAATCTTTTGCCACAAAGTTGGAAGTACACAATTGAATAGGATGTCATTGTATGCTGTAGAATTAGGGATTCCCTTCACTAGAACTAAGGGGCCCAAACATATTCCAGAATGGCAATGACTCCTGTGCACAAAGCAAGATCCATAAAGACATGGCCTGCACAGAGCCCTGACCTCAGCCCCACTGAACACCTTTGCGATGAATTGGAAAGCTGACTGAGTCTTCTTGCCCAACATCAGGGCCTGACCTCACTAATGCTCTTGTGGCTTAGCAAATCCCCACAGGTTTGTTCCAAAATCTTGAGGAAAGCCTTCCCAAAAGAGTGGAGGTTAATATAACAGTAAAGGGGGCACTAAATCCTGAATGGGATGTTCAAAATAGCAGACATGAGTTGTTATGGCCAGGTGCCTTTTGGCCACGTAGTAGTGGCTAGGGGCCATTGTAGATCAAAGGAGAATCACAAGACTTATGTGATTCTCTAACATACCTCTGAGGTGATGGAATTCAAAAAGCCAGAGAGGTGGATATTTGTAGATATAACCCAATAATGTATTAAAGAGGGAGGCCAAAAATGGATGAAGACTGGAAGAGAAGGGTGAAAGCCAATCCAAGCATAGATACATACCAAAGATCTTGCTGACCCCAAAGCCAAAACCAACAGCTCTCCCAAAGTCTTTTACCAGTGAGGAGACCATCCCTTGCACCAAAGCAATCACAATGACTCTACGGGGAGTAGTGAAGTACTGTGCTGAGGGAGGGTGTGCTTCCTCATCTGCCAATATGGACAGTTCATTAACATAGCCAAAGGATGAGAAGATTCTACATGATACACACTGATTGACTATGAAACTATGCACATTGTCAATGGGCTTGACCATCTCCAGATGTTGAATGGGATGTGGGAAGCTCTAGGACAGTCCCTCAGCAACACCAATCTCACCACCCTATCCCTAAAGAGTGTTTCTGGATATGGCCAGAATGTGGATCAAATACATTGAGATAGCCCTCTGAGAACATGAGAACAATCCTTCAAATATGAATATGGATTGGATAGAAAATGGATAGGATGGAAAAATGAGACCTACCTTGATGTTGATAAAGTTTTCCAAGATAGCTCTTGTGTTGATAGCTCCATTCTGGACAAACAGACCATAGTTCTGATTGTTGTTAATTATCCTGACAGGCCCTCAGTGCCTGATACCGATCAGACAAGACTGGCAGTCCTGGATGGACCAGCCACTGTGAAAAAGCAGACCACACATCGTGAAATTATGGGTCTGGCTCCTTGGAGCAACCCCTGCATACTCAGATACACTCATATGAGTGCTCGATCTATGTGTTGGTTGTATGCACGCAAGTGGAAAGTTTTCTTACTATGTTGTGAAACACTGGGCATGAACCCCAGTGTACGTGGCTGATTTGTCTGCACACGAGCGACGGTCCAGTAGTGGGATCTAGACTTGGTGTTTTGTACAATTTACCATATAAACCAATGGAACACAAGGACATAAAGTGTCTTTCATTTAAGAAAGTTTTTTTGCTAGCCATCACTCTGTCCAGACAAGTCAGTTAAATGTCTGCATTGGGGATTGGAATTCAAAACATTTCACACTGTGACTGAAGCCAGGAATCCTAATTAAGATATTAATAGGCATATTAATAAATCCAGCAAACTATTTGCTCTTGCAGATAAGAATGTGCACAGACCAGCCAATGCATGCTATAGCTGCCACCTGCATAGCACTAAAAGGTGTGTCTTGTAAACTTGTGGTCATTTGTGAACCAGCAAAATGGAGTTCACTGTCTAAATTTGCCAAATTTTACAGGCAGAATATTGCTTCATGACACCGTATGTGCTCTGTGGTGAGTTTGGGTCATCTTTACCTGGAAGTAGTTTTAATTCTTGAGTTATTCTCATTCTCAAGAGAGTAATCTGGGCTTTGGGCATTTTTTTCTCAAAAAAAGGAAAGTGGTAGCTCAATGGTTGAGACGTTGGGCTTCTGATCAGAAGGTTGAGAGTTCAAATCCCAGCACCGCTAGGCCGCCACTGCGGGGCCCTTGAGCAAGGCCCTTGAGCAAGACCCTTAACCCTCAACTGCTCAGTTGTATAAATGAGATAATTGTAAGTCGCTTTGGATAAGGGCATCTGCCAAATGACATAAATGTAAATAGTATCAGCACCAGAGTGATTTTCATCCTCAATAAAGTATTATTAACTTTATTAATTATTAAGTACTATTTTAGAGTGCTGTCAGCACTTGCCTGAAACTACCAGGACATGTTATGAACCACTGTAATAACTTACACCCATGCAGTCCTGAACACAAGGCAGTGCAGCACAAGGTTATATATGCAACCATAGTTGTTTGATTGAGTCACTCGGGTCACTCAGGGCCCTTTTATAGACTACTCACATGGGGTCATGGTCACAAGGTGATGACTGACCTATTGGTACTCTGAGCAAATGGAAATAGGCTATGACCAAATTGGGAGAAGGATTTTGATGGATTTTACTGACACAGACCTCATCAATCCTTCAAAAAAGACTTAAATAAAAGGCCTTGCATTCTCCACCTCAGACTTTCATGAATTACAGGAAAATTACACTCAGGTTTTGTGAAGGACGTCATATACAATAAGTAGTCACCAACTATTTCCCTGGGCCTTTTTCCTGTCTTTCCCATGATGGATAGATTTCCTTTTACATTTGCATGCTAATTGCCAATTCCAGCCTGTATGATGGTCTGTTTGTGTTTGGCTGTTGTTCAGATGCAGATGAAAGTCTTCAAAGAATTACTGTCTATACCAACATATTCATTTGGCTTCATATTTCCACTCTGGTTTTCAAATCCTTATAATTAAAGTATTTCCCCTAGCCGGAGGTGTTTGGTAGTCATGAGTATTGATAAATCCTGAGAGTAGAGAAGGAAACAGAGCAGAAGATGCAGAAATCCTCCACAGTATCCTGAACACAGGCTTTGTTTTAAAAGAATTGCCTAAATAAGCCAATGATTACTTAATATAACGCAGCCGTTGTCCTGTTTTGGATAAAGACACTACAGCGCTCAACGGGAAATAAGACTAGAAGACAACCTACAAGAGTGTACATCTCTGTTGAAATAATTACTCTCAGATTTACCCCCTGCTGTGAAGAAGGATTTAAAGTGTAATAAACAAAGGCAGTGTGTGGTTTTGTTTAGTACTGACACAAGAAACAAGGTCATATGTTTAAGCAAAGACAAAAGTCTGGCTTTATTCAGAAGTACAAAATACAAATACAAAAAAAAGGGCAGCTTGGTAGGAAACGATAAATGCAACTTAAATTCAAAAGCAGTCAGTGCGCATGAAACTGTGACAACTCTCATTCAGCAGTGAAATATAATTATGTAAATTTCATTTCAAATGCTGTCTTGATTTAAATTGTGTGAATTAAAGGCAAAATCTTCTGCAGGACAAACTGATGCCCTTTTTACTCACTTTTAGAATTATTCATGTCGGAGTGCTATAGCTGGGCAGTAAAAACACAATAGAATTTGCACTTAAATAATAAAAGATGAAAACAAACAAAATGTTAACAAAATTATTTAATAACTATTATACAAAAATATATTTACAGTTTACTTCAGCCGATAAATAGTTTTAACTCAAAGGCAGTTCAACTTAAACATCAGATTGCACTTATAGGTGTGTAATTAATACACTCATTAAGCAAAGTAAAGAAGCAATGTGATTTTTAAAAAGGTGATTTTTGGATCATTTTTGATACTTGGAGGTTCTGATTTGGTAAAACTTAACCTCAGTCAAATGTAATTTGCTTTTAAGTGTTATACTGTATTCTGACATACAATATAAAAGTGATTTTGTAGATCACTACACTGGAATTGGCATTCTCTTGACCTGAACATTGAAAGTTGTGAGTCAGCTGTATACACAATATGATGAGGGCCTATGGTTCTTCAGTTAAGTAAGTGTTACATTTTTGGCCAAACTGTTGTGCTAAGTTCAAAAACACAAGACTATTACATTTAACCAAAAAAAAAACCACAACCAGTTTATATGATATAAAACAAAACTGACTGACTAATATGGCTTTACTGTATATAATTTATAACTGTATATAATTTATAATTGTAACTGCAATGACATACATAAAGGGGTAAAATGAAGATGTGTTGAATCTTAAACCCCTTAAAAATTGTAATTTATGAATAACACGAGGTGGGTGATGTGATGATAAGAAGATATTTTGTTACATTTTTTTTCTAAGAGTATTGTGGTATGGCAATTAATCAGTAGACCAACTGTGTGTAGAAACATATTTACACCAACTGAAATGACAAACAGAAATGTCACACTGTAAATGTAAAAGTGTATATTAGCAAGTGACTGACTGGACATCAGTACATTATGCTTTTATGTATTCCAAATTTAATCTCAGCAAAAATAATATCAGGATACACATAATCTATTGTGAAACATGGTCAAGTATTGTAATATGATATTTCTCCCATATATCCCACCCCTAAATAATACTTTGTGTTTTTATGCCATTTCAGTACCCATTCAGTATACATATGTTTTGACAAAATAATTTAGGGACTTGTCATTTGAAAATAAAAAAAAAGGAAAAAAGAAATGGAAGACATGGTTATATTTTAAATAGATCCATATATACAAATCAGGAATGTTGTGCAAAGCTTCCCAGGGGACTAGAGAAAAAGAGTGTGTGTGTGTGTGTGTGTGTGTGTGTTTATTTAAACCAGTGCAGGTAGTTAGAGTTCACAGCAGGAACACACATGTTGTTACCGCATGAGCCACCGTAGCTGGGAGGGCACATTGAGCATGGCACGCCCACTTTATAGGGAGCTTCACCGATCCAATTACCCCTAAAAACAACAAGAACAGAAAACAATATTTAGAATTCCAAGTATGGGGATGCTCAAATCCCAACCATACCACAGCCATCTGTTGCTAGGATTCCAAAAGAGCATAACTAACTGGCCGTATTTTCTGGGTGGGAGGGGTGGTGACATTAGCCAATCATGGACGTCTGTTAGGTCATGTATGCAGAAGAGGATGGATAACACTTTCCTCTGAGTGTGTTCAGTTGCCCTGTGAGGTAGAATGAGCAGCAGTTCAAAAAGATGCTCTCCGGTTGGTGGTTTATTGTGTCATAGGGGAGAACTATCTAGTGGGTGGGAACTGTCAGTGACTAAAATTTGAAGTAAAAATTGGGGAAAATGAAATTTCCTGTGTGTCTTATCCTCTATATAGTTATGGCATGCACTGAAAGTGTATAAGTGGTTTAGAAACATCTCAACAATTTTTTCTACCATTAAAAATTGCCATGACTTATGTAAACATACATGATTTAAAACATCGCCGTGACCCTCTGACATATAGATGACCCTACCTCTTCCTCCCACTACATTGGTTACTCTATGCTACTAGCTATGGTGAGAGGACACATTGTGGAATTGTATGTCTGGACCTTAGACTCTCTCTGAGTCCAAAGGGACATCTGGCCACCAACATTAGGGAATCGTTGACGTATCTAGACAGTGAGTATAATTATTGATTTCAGAGTTCAGTGCCTCCTGACCTCATTGACTGCTACTGTAAAACTGTTTTCCTGTACTGCATTGATGGCAAGTAATTACTTTCATGAGATCACAAACTGAGCTCATACGTAAACCAGTATTTATCCAGACATTCTGACAATGTCTAAGTTTTAAATTGGAAAAAGGTGAATTTGAAATTGCAGTAACAAATTTGACCCAAATACCAATCTAGATGAATTAATGATGAAACGTTATGTTCTTTAGTACAGGTGGACTTTACTATTATCTTCTTCCAGCATAACTGTTTTCAATTCTTATTGCTTTCATTTATTTAAAAAAAGTTTCATGGTGGAAAGCTCATTTCTAGTATTGTTCCACTTTCAGTAAACATTTCAAATGGGACATTTAGACCCCAGCCAAAGGGTTAATATTGTGATATTGAGACACATCTGGTGTGCATTTACTCAGGCTCAGCCGCTCACTAGGAACAATTGTACTTCTCTCGTCATAATTACCCTGAATCTGGTTCACATGTTGAAAAGTCGCTGCTCTTCAGTCTTTTCAGCATTTTTAGTTAACATGAAAAACATTAAATGTTTACTTTCTGAAGCTACTTAATCCAAACCTATATATTTACATTTTTTCCCTTAAAATTTAAACTTTTAACCACCTTAATTGCGCATAGCAACTTTTCTTACCCTGCCAATATGATGGGAGTTCAGTCCATGCTGTTGGTGAACAAAAATCTACAAAAATTTCACATCCAGGGCAGAGTAACTGGAGGAAGTTGCTGCTCCTTTGTTTAATACTGCATTTAATTAGGGTTACTTTTTAAATGTTGTCCTTTTCCTCTGTTGGTTTTCTCTTGTATTTTAATCAGGTTTATTTATTCTGTACAGAACTTTGGACAGGAGCATTTTTAAACACCTCAGTGTCACAGCTGGGTTGAAAAACATTCTGCCAACCAAAAATATCCATCCAACAGCGGTCCTGTGGCTACCACTCAAATAATATCTCTTACGAGAGATGACAGATTGGGTAGAGGAGAACTGACACATTATGGAGAGCAACAGATGGGCTACAGTCTGTAACTGTATATTTATAAAGTGACCTAATTGGTGGGTGGAAATGATAATATGGCCAATGATTGTAGACACAAGATATGTATAACTAATAAACTGAAAACTAACTGTATATCTAATACACTTATATATTATCTATCAGTTTATCATGTAATATGTAAGGAATAAAACATGATGCGGCATGCCGTCACAGGAAATTAATCAACAACGGGGTGGTGTGATGCAAAGTGTAGGGCCGTTACCAGCCCAAATTGATTATTTTCCTATAATAGCATATCCGGAAGATATTCATTCCTCTTATATATTTACAAACTTTTACTAATTTTATCGAATCACACGTTATACTTTTTATCCATTTATAGTTATACATAGTGGATGTGAAACTAGTTCCTATTATCACTTACATTACAGCAGCTATATATGCCCTCACAAGCCTCTCCTTTTCTTTCCTTTTTGAAGTTAATGTTACAAATAAAATATTTTTTGTCATATTACTAAGAAACTGAAAAATGCAAAGTCTTATATCCTGAAGACCTGTGGCAGAAAACGTAAAGGAACAGCTATACCTCCAAGTGTAACCAAGCACTGACACTGAAGACTCCTATCATAAATGTTGTGGTATAAGCTAGATGGTATATTTGGAGCTAAAGGACACCATACACTGTATTTACGGTAACTCTATAAGTAGATTACAGTGTATGTGTGCATGTGCGTGTGTGTGTGTGTGCTTACACTTACTTTCCTGAATAGTTACACACCAAATATGTTGCTCTCCTCCACACTGAGCCCCAGACATTCATATTGTGACATGTATGGACGGCACATCCGACTTTATTTGACGTGGCCCAAACCATCTGCAATCAGAGTCCAATCAGAAACATCCATAAATGGGAAATGACTAAACCATATCACATCTAACTATTAGTTTTTGTTATTGGGCCTTGTTTACTAATTGAGCATCTTTCTTTGCCTAAGGTGTCCTGAATATGCAAACTATTATTTAACCTAATACACTAGTGCAATCATTGGTAATATGATTACTGTAAATGCCTATCTATCTTTATGCCTATTTATCTTTAAAACGAGAATTGTGTTTTTGTGTTTGTGTCAGAATGTCATACACACTACATGCTTTCATAATAAACTCACTTGTGTGTAATGAGTGCACATGGGCCCATAGCATTTCAGAGGGCATCTGGGATTGCAGTCACGTGGATACGGGAAAGAATAATCTTTCACTTCATCGTACCATGGCTTCACCAGCTGCAGGATGGATCTGTACCTAAAACATCCAAAAACAATGTGTTACTGAGGAAACACACACGAGAGTTGTACAGCATGGGATAGACAGAACACCATTCTTTCAAAAGATATTCCCTGAATTGGTGTTTTGATGATGGATGGTTGAGAGAGTGTTGAACACATCACTCAAAATCTGAGGTCTGGTGACTGTGAAGGTCATATCATATAATTTACATCATTTACGTACTCATTAAACCATTCATTGAGCCCTCATGCCTTGTCACAGGGGCAGGGTCACACTGGAAGAGACCAGTCCCATTGATTTACAGTGACCATTCCATGTAAGGGGACCAGTAGGCCCAAAACATGCCAACACAAGCCACAAGCAAATTCCATTAATTTGCCACCCTTCAAAAATGTGATACAGTATATTGATGTGTAATATATGTCCAAATCCAACCTCATAGTAGATGAGTTGCTTGTTATATTCGGTAAGAAATATGTACTTGTGCAATGCATACCTTCCAGTTCGTACAGAAAGGTTTTGCCCGAGGAATCTGAGAAGATTGCGAGGGCCGTGTTCCCAAAGACACGTAGAAGCCCACTCTTCTGCTCTCTGAGCAAGGGTTTCATCCCACACCTGAAAAAAAAAACAACAAAACATCAATTGCTGCAGTTAATTATTCATTATTGATTACTAATAATGTTTCCTATAAGCAGACCTCCTAAAAGCGTGGTCCGATTAGGGGAATGAAGCACAAAACGTCAAGTCAGAGTGACAGTGCTGCTTGGAGGTTCAGAAAAAAATATGGCGGATTTTAAGAAACACTAAAGACCAATCATGATATAATTTGGCTATATAGAGAGGCAGACTAGCATTTAGCAGTGAGGCAGTTGAGAAGCTCTTCATTAGTCCAACAAAACGTACATATACAGTATAAACTCCCAAAAATAAAGGTACCAAACTGTACTTTTCCTTATTAATGAAGTGTTACCATCAAGAGGACATGTTTTCACCTTTAGTGTGTATCTTTTACCTGGGAAGGTGCATGTGGTGCACCTTTAATTAGCTTCTAAAGTAAAGGTAAAGGTAGGTTGGTACATCTGTGGCCCTTAAGGTCTACCTATACAACTTACATTATTTTTAAAGATATAAAGATACATACTAAGGGTATGTAAGATGTACTCTTGATGGTATACTACCCCAGCCACAAGGAAAATTACTTACCTTTATTTCTGAGAGTGCATAGTATTTTGTGATTGGCTAACACTGCTGGGCTCAAAATGAGAAATGCATGTGGCTATGAAACACTGCTACTTCATTTTCTTTCTAAAAGCAGTAAGTGGAAATCTGATCACCATGCCATCACCAAACAACTGACACGTTATAAAAATGACCTAAAAAGTTCTGGATAGAAGATGGAAAATGACATCGTTAATTACAACATGGCTTTTGACATAAGCAAGTTTTTGTTATTGTACCCAGAAGACCAATGGCTGTCCAAAGAAGATTAATCAATCCATCTTTACCAACCTCCCTTTGTTAAGTATTTGTACACTTGAGTCCCAGCAACTTTGGTGGTCTGGGTCATTTGAATCTTCACAACAGCTGCACATTAGCTGGACAGTCAGGGAGACATTTGTTACAACAGATCGGCTATAATTGTGCGCAAAGAGCAGATCCCAGGTCGCATTCCAATACACCTACTTGTGTGTTAACTGGAGCTGCTGTTGTAATATAGTAGTGAGTGTTGTCATGACCAACATTCTAAACTACTGCTATGTTATTTTCTTATAACAGTACATCCTGAAGTGTTTTATTGCTCTTATACTACAGCAATTTGCCAACAATAACATTTTTTTTTATTCATTAAGGAATGACATCATACATTTTATCCATTTAGAGTTACATTTAATGTCATGGAACATCCATGAAACAAGTTAGTTCCTGTTGTCACTATATGTTCATCTATTCTGCCGCTTAGTGGAATAATCCATTTCCATCGAATCATGGATCACATTTTTTTAGTATCATGACAAGCAACAAGAGTCAAACTGTGGCTTTTTCTGTGTTTAGTGTTTAATATCAGCACTTTCTAAGCTATCCAGATTAGATGCTGCTAAAAATACATTTTTCAGCTGTGAATGTACAGGACATTTTTTTTCAGGGATGTGTAGATGCTACCTAGATGTAGTTAGACACATGCTAGTTTTTATTGAGCAAACTAAAATATTTTGACGCTACATGTTGCTGACTGAACAAAATATGTTGCCAGTAATAAAAAGTGTCTCAACCTTTCCAATTATGCAGGAAAATAATGCAATTTCAGAAAGCATCCTGGAAATAATGTGGGAGAATGGTATTTCATACGCTTCATACACATTCACATTTTCCAATTTTCAGTGGATATTATGGAAATATCTATGTCATACATGCTATGTTGATTGTTTCGGCTCTTAGAAATCTACCTAACAGCCACAATTTATATTGATATATAGAATTTGGACCAATAGTTTTAAAGAAAATGACAGCGTCATGTGAAATGACATTTTTCTTTGAAATGTAGTATAATAGCATTATATTGTGTTCTATACATTTAAAAAAAAAATAATAATCTATACATACAGTTCTATACATACAGTTCTATACATTTTTAAAAAACACATTTGAAGTTGTAGGTGAAGCAAAGTGAACTTCTATGTTGATGTGAATGCTTAATAAGTCAAGGGAAAAATTTTCTCCACCGCATGGCTTTAGCATAGCTGATGCATCCCCATCCACAATTTTCATGTTACATAAGGGATTTGTCACTACAGTCATACAAGAGATTTGTTATCTACTGTGATTTTAAGGAAGAGCACAACATGTGTGGTTTCATGAATAGCTTTGATGAAAAAAAATAAATAAATAACAAAAGCACCAGTTTATATTTAATACATGCCCAGCGAGTGTAATTTACTGTTTCATCAGGTGTATGGAATACTGTGCTCCTAACTTACCTCAGTGAGTGACTACATAGTAGCCAGCTAGAAATGTCCCAGTTGGAAGGAAAAGAAGTTAGCAAGTGCAGCTATACAGTCATAATCTTAGCTATTAATCTTACTATATCTGTCAGCACTGTTTTACTATTCCATGATAGTAATATTTTTCATGTAATATGCCTAGAAAGATGGATTTCCTCTTGCACTGAGAATCTGAACCCAATGAACTTTATTCGGGTCACCCACACAAGTGGAAATCTGTCTACTCAAATATATCAGTTATTTAACATCTCTGACAGAAAAAAAAAACATGCTAAGGTTAATATGCTTTCTTACCATGTATTCCATGTTGGAAGCCGGTGGGAAAACATTTCCTCTGACTTTATTGTGGTAATCAAGAATGGCCAGCCGGTCATCTTGGGAAATGTACCTCTTCCGTCTGTTTTTTGGAAGGTTTACATGGTCCATGTGATATTTGGAGTTAATGTCAGAGAAACTGGTGGACGGTGGAGCAGAGATGGTGGAATTAAATGCTGCAAGTACACTTGCTGCTCCACAAGACATGCAGATGAGCAGCAAATCGATGGCCAAGCCGTGCTCATTCATCATGACCTTCTGGATTTTTTGGCTCAGGAAATCCTTTCTTCAAGATCTGTCTGCTGGAGAAGTGACAAAAAATGTTCACTGACTTGGCTCTGCACTTTCACAAATTCTCTGCAAAATCCAAAGAGCTTTCTGACCTTTAAATAACAAGAACACATTCATCCATTATAAAGACTTATTCAATAGCTTATACTGTAAAAAAAAATCTATGCACAATCCAGCTGCAGTTTAAAAGTCTATACCTTGACTAAAATAATGAAAGAGTGTCTTTGTCTGGAGGAACAGGTCCTTATCCCTGTGTGTGTGTATGTGTGTGTGTGTGTGTGTCCAAAAGCCAGCGTGTCTGTAAAACTCCTCCTGTTGTAAAAGACAAGATGACTCTGCTTTCAGCAAGGAGCTGCTGCCTTTTTATAGCACAGTGACTGTCGCAAAAAAAAACAAAAAAAAAAAAACCTGCAGGGCTTCTGAAGGTGTTTGGAGTCCCTCCCCATCACCTGAAACACATCACTTGCAGACGTAATGCCTTGTTTCTCTCACCCATTTCCTGGCAGGTTTAATCATAACATCTGCTTTTGGTTTGCACAGCTGGCAAAGGTAGAAAAGAAAACAGAAGATAAGCAAGGAAATTATCCACTGACCTCAGAAACACAGATCAGCACTGTGCAAAGCCTGCGTGCTTAGAGCCAAGTGTGACGCCAAACCTTAGAACAGGGAAAGACATCTTTCTGAACATTGTAATATCCTGATAAATCATACTGTTATGTGGCAAACTGAGGAAACACTTCAAATGGAGAAATTTTGACCTTTACATTATTCTGCAAGAAAAAAAAAACTTTTTTTGCAATATCCCAGTGGCAAGTGAAATGCTGATAACAAAATATATTTTAAAAGTTTACGTATAAATACTTTATGTATATATTCATTAACAGCAATTAAATAGAGGATTCATGATTATTATGATAATTGAGCTTCAGATCCTGATTTGAATGTAGTGAGACAGCATTAGCATTAGACAATCACACACAGTTGGATGAAAGTCTATGTACATAGCTTTGGTCAACAAAGTTTCCAGTGTCTTCATTCATCACGTTGGCTGTTTTTTCTTCAATGAATTGCTAAGCGATAGGGAAATGCTATTGCTGGCATCCTGCTGAAAAATCTAGCTTCTGACCAAAACACAGAATGAGCTGGTCAAGCTAGTAGACCACCTTGACAGAATTGATTAATAAATGTTTGAAATTTTGTAACTGTGAGCAGCAGTTCTGTGTGTGAAATATGAGGCTACAGTGAGGCACAGGCTCACTAAAACTAGACAAGATTAGAAAAACCTCACCTGTCCTTTTTCCAATGTTCAGCTGTCCACTTTTGGTGAGCATGTGCACAGTAGCCTCAGATTCCTATTTTTGGCTGACAGGAACCCAATGTGGTCTTCTGCTGTTGTGTATGGTCTCAGCAGTCTGAGATGCTTTTCTGCTCACCACGGTTGTAAAGAGTGGTTATTCGAGGTTCCGTAGCCCTCTTGTCAGCTTAAACCAGTCTTGCCATTCTCCTCAGACCTCTCTCATCAACAAGGCATTTGATCCCAATGCATTGATAACTGCTGCTCACTGGTTTTTTTGTTTTGTTTGTTTTCTGTGTAAACTCTAGAGACTCCCAGGAGATTTTCTGAAATACTTAAACCAGCCTTCCTGGCACCAACAACCATGCCACAGTTAAAGACACTGGGGTAACATTTTTATCCCCATTCTGATATTCCCCGGTCTGATGTGAATTAACTGAAGCTCTTGACCTGTATCTGCATATTATTATACACTGCTGCCACATGATTGGCTGACTGTAAGTGCAGTACAGTGCAGATGTTCCTAAAAAGTGGACATGAGTGCATATATTTTTACTCCTACTTCAATGAAATGAGAGTGAGCGTTTAGATCTGCTAATTTCAGTCCCTAAATTAAAATGCTGCAATGCTACATGGTAAGCTTTTCTGAACTGAGCAGTTTATATATATATAGCGATACACTGGCTAAAACCACTAAGAAAAACAAAGGAAGAGAGGCTAGTTATTCCTAATATTAATCTATATATTAAGTTTGCTACATGTGTCAGAACCGTCTCTGTCACATTTATTTACAATAAAATGCCAATTAATTTAAAAGGAACAAAGAGAGCAAAACGCTAATGCTGCAAAAAAAAATTAATAAAAGCTCAGACACAGAATAGCACCATGCTATTAAACATATTAAACATTGTAATTGTAGGCTAAAACCCTGATCCACTGCTCAACCCAGAATCCTGGGTTACCTTTCTAATGTTTTCTGTCCATTTCTATAAAATAAGTAGTCTTGAAAGAATCAAACTGACTGGTATATTTGTGAGCCATATGTGCATATTGTGTCTCCTCTTAAAAGTATGTGTGGTGTTTCATATAGCAGGGGCAGTGTGTGTGTGTGTGTGTGTGTGTGTGTGTGTGTGAACTTTATCAGATCCCACAATGACCCAAGGCTCCATATGGTCACACAGTAATGTAACAGTTGTTTGAACATGTGTGAACACTTGAAGGAAGTCCAACAGATTTTATGGCCTGGCAAGAGCCAGGTCCCTCAAATCTATTTGTTTCTTTCTCGTATTTATTATAATTTGCTGTACTGTAAAGACTACACTTGTTCAGCGCAGGATTCCAACAGTGTTGGCATGCCCAAGCATCCACAGTGCCAGCAGCTGAGGCCCTTCAGCAGGTCATCATTTTCATTGGCAGCTGGTGAACAAATTAAAGTAGTGTGACGCAGGATTTCTCTCCCTCCCTCCTGTGCTCGCTCTCTAAAAACCCACCATTTCCAAACTTTCTTGGAAGTGATGCAGTGTAAGGCCTGAAATCATGCCATAATAGAATGAATGCTCTCAGTCCCACTGCATGGTGAAATCTTGCAGACTGCTATTTTTCTAATGTGTGTGTTACTGGGAATGTCTGCTATTGTACTATGAGAACCTAATGAAATAAATTATCTTTGACATTGCAAGATTGTGTGTATTATGTGTGCAATGCTCAATTTTTGTACAGTGTACAAGTTTAGTTGGTTAAATTTGTGAACACACCACAGTATTTTGCTAGGCAACTGGGAAATATGGACACTCAGCATGAGCTTGCTAATTATTGAAGTTAACAATTTAGCCTGTAGCTGTTGTCTTAAGTACAATACAGAATTAACTACAGACAATGTCAAATCACAGTAATAGTGGAAAGGAAATAAATCAATCAAGATTATCAATATTTCCCTAAGATGTGCTATACATTACTAGAAAAAATTTTTGCTTGATTAAATGACACTACAAATATACTTAAGTCCAACCACTGAACTTTCATGGCTTAAGCTATATACAGTAACAACAATGTGTCAAAACTTGGAGTTATGAGTAATTTTTGGGGGGGAGGGGAAACCCAAAAAGTCGTCTGTTCATATGGTTAAAATAAAGTCATGTTTGTAATGTAGTAGGTTTTCTAGCCTATGGGCCTCACTGAAAGCAAAACAGCCAAAATAGTTTGGTACAAATTAAAACTAATTATGGTAGCCTGTATTTGTGTACTATTTCGGAAACACTGTTTAGTACGACCTCGTCGGCGAGTGACTGATGGTCATGACCTTACCCAGACACAGCCCGAACAAGCTACATGGGACTGTCCTCTCGTGGGCCCACCATCTGCAAGAGAAGTAGTAAGGGTCAGGATTGTGACCTCTCTGGTGGGAAAGGAGCCAGAGCTAGAGCGGCAGGTGGAGAGATACTGTCTATAGTTGTGCTCACCTCAACGGACAGCATGGTGTCTGGAACCAAACTCCTGGAGAGGGGTTGGACTCTGTTGCACTCTGGAGTTGCCCTGGGTGAGAGGCTCAGAGAAGGAGTGGGTGTACTAGTAGCATGGTCGAGGTAGTCCCCGAACCCGTTTGTGGACACCAGGGGTAAAGGGAGCCATCAGGCTGAAGAAGGAAGCCTTTCAAGTTTGGTTATCTTGTGGGACTCCAGAAGCAGCTGACAGATACCAGCAGTCCAAGCACAGTGCCACAAGGGCAGTGGCATAAGCAAAAACTCAGGAATGGGAGGAGTTCGTTGAGGCCATGGAAAATGACTTTTGTTCAGCCTCGAAGAGATTCTGGCGAACCATCAGGCTACTTAGGAGGGGGAAGCAGGGCCATGCCCATGCTGTTTACAGTGGGGATGGAGAACTGTTGAAATCAACTGGGGACATAGTCAGATGGTGGAAGCAGTACTTCCAGGACCTCAGCCTCCCCTGGGAAGGTCTATGCCAGGGTACTGGAGAGGAGGGTCCAGACATTAGTCGAACCTCGGATTCAGGAGGAGCAATGCGGATTCCGTCCTGGCTGTGAAACAATGGACCAGTTCTTCACCATTAAAAGGTTCACTGAGGGCTCATAGGAGTTTGCCCAACCAGTGTACATGTGTTTTGTGGACTTGGAAAAGGCATATGACCGTGTCCCTCGTGGGATCCTGTGGAGGGTGCTTCAGAAATATAGGATACCAGACCTGGTATTACGGGCCATTAAGTCCCAGATCTGGTCTGTCCCAGGTCAGACTTGTTTGCGGTGTGTGTGGGGCACCGCCAGGGCTGCCCTCTGTCACCGATTCTGTTCATGATTTTCATGGAGAGAATTTCTAGGTGTAGCCATGGGACGGAGGGGGTCCGGTTTGGTGACCTCAGGATTGCGTCTTTGTTATTTGCAGATGCTGTGGTCCTGGTGGCTTCATCGAGCAGTGACCTCCAGCATGCTTTGGGCATTTTGTCATGTGAAGCAGCTGGGATGAGGGGCAGCACCTCCAAATCTGAGGCCATGGTTCTTAGCCAGAAAAGGGTGGTTTGTTCCCTTCAGGTTGGAAGTGAGATATTGCCTCAAGCAGAAGAGTTTAAGTATCTCAGGGTTTTAGTCACGAGTGAGGGTAGAGTGGTGTGGGAGATTGACTGATGGATCAGTGCAGCGTCAGCAGTTATGCAGACATTGTAGCTATCAATTTAATGGTCAATCTACATCCCAACCCTCACCTATGGTCACAAGCTTTGGGTAGTGACTGAAAGAATGAGGTCACGGATACAAGCGGTGGAAATGAGCTTCCTTCGCAGGTAGGCTGGCTCAGCCTTTGGCTAGGATGCCTCTTGGATGCCTCCCTGGGGAGGTGTTTTGGGCACGTCCAATGGGGAGAAGACCCTGGGGCAGACAAAGGACTAGATGGATGGATGGATGGATGGATGGATGTTTAGTATGATAGGATATAGGTTCTGAAGGGGCCAAAGGCAGTATCCAGTCAGGTCAAATTAACTAGACACTGTGGGCACTGTAGTTAGAAAGGTAGTTAAATTTAGCTAGGTTACATTCACTGTTGTTAAAAGATGGTCTATAACCTTTCATGCTTCTGTAAACAAATGCTAAATAAAAATGAATTGACAGTCTCTGCCAATCACTGAATGTATCTATTCAGTGCCTCAAATGTGCCTCTGTATCTGTATGTGTATTTGGATTTAAACCCAAAGTGGGCATGGCCTATACCTGAATGTTTTTTTCTGTTTTTTTTTTTTTATTCCACAACATCCCGCGACATCACTCATATTCAAAATTCTTTACTGAAGTCTGCTCACAAAGTTATTATTTCTGTATTTACCTGTCCACGATATTTTCTTTGGAATTTAATTGGTTCCTTTTCCCCAAAATATAAATAAACTAATAGCCTAATTAGGACTAGTACAACCCTGACGAGGAGGTTACTAAGGATGAATGAAAGAGTGCTGTACAGTCATGTTAATGAACACTTTACAATCATGGTAATGACCCACAAACTTATTATCTGGTTTCTTCCGCCTGCATGAAATAAAAACCTCCTGCTTACGAGACTTTTACAAGACTTGCGACCCACAGCATCCCAGTCCCGATGCACACCTCAAGTCAACCAGATGCCCTGTGAGCCTAGCAATGTGGCAAGCTTTCTGTCACAAGAAAGTCATCTTTTATTCATATCTATATGTGTATCTCTTCAGAACATGTAATCTTTTGTTCTTGTATGTTTCAGTTCGTTTTATTTTGGATTTCTGAAACCCTGATCAGTCTGTTCAAGTATGCATGTGTGAAATTGAATGGTATGGTTACTGTGTTGCTACTGCATATTATCTGTGTCAATCATTTAAATTACAACAGCTAAACGCAAAAGTAAACCTACTAATTTAGCAAATTCTTCTGCAACCTCTAGCTTGCATTGAAAGACTGAGATTTGAGAAGTGAGGGACATTTTAAAGCACCACACAGTGTAATTCTGTATAGCAGAGTTGATTTTATTTAAATTTTCCATGGTAGGCAACCCATCAGGTCACATATTGACATGCAAAGAAACTCATGATCACCTTTGGATTAGAAAGCAGAGTCAGAGAGTTCAGCCGTGTTGTAAAATATACAGACAGAAAATTGATTTGCTTGGAGTGCAGTTGTAATTTTCCTTTCTCTCCAGCACAAAGAGATGAACAGAAACGTCCATCAGCCCCAAATTCACAGCTGTGATCTCCACCCGAAGGATTCAGTTTCTCTTTCCTCTCTTGGCCGAGAGTGGCGTGTCTAGGAAAATCACTTAAGTGTTATCTTTGAAAAAAGTTGGCTTTGAATGTGAGCAGAAATGAGTTTTTCATGCTCAGGGCTCATTAGAAACTGGGGCAGGTGTCATGTTTTGTGATTCTGTTTTGAGAACTTTTTTTTCTCTCATGAGCTATGGAAGTTATCAGGAAATTTTAGTTGTGACATGAGTCATAAATGAAGACATTTTCAGATGTGCGTCCAGTGTTATTCTCAGTGGTTGAGTGACTTGCCCAGAATGAACTGAGAGCATATGCCAGCTTTAAACTGAATAACAGGCAATAAGGCACTTTACAAATGCAACACTGAAATTATTGTATAATGGAATAGATGAGAAATGTAGCTATACTGTCTGTGTATTATCAAAGTTCTGAATTGAAAATGAACATTTATGCATTTTTTTACTCCCCTTTCTTTACACTGCAGTTAAATTTCCTGTTCTATCTCCTGATCTGCCCCTTCCCTCACCTCATATGCTGTGTTATATTGAAGACAGTCAGAATGAGACTGAGAAAAATAAAAATAAAGATGAAGTTACTTACTTATTTGTTGTCACTGGCCATAGAGCAAAAAGAAATGCTGTGATTGACGTCCACAAATTTTGTTTCACAATGCAATGTAAAAAGTTTAGCTCAGTCTCAAAGCCACAGACAGTCATCTTCAAAGCCCTTTTTTGTTGAAGTCAAATTTACGGCACTCACATTGCTTCTCAATGATCACACCTTTAAGATATTTCATTTGGAACCCATTTAGACACAAGGTATAGATTTTCTGCCACCGTTTTGATCAGTGGCTTTGTATGATCTCAATAAAGGGTTCTTCAGGGGTTTGGAGCTTCCTATAAGTGTTCTACTTGGAACTCTTTATGACAGGGAAACTCTACTGTAAGGTTCTACATAGTACCTGAGTGAGACAAATGGAAGAACCACTAAGGCTTCCAGATTTCCAACACTTCTAACACTTAACAACAGCAAGTTAAAACTAGGTCACACCAAAATAGCAAAACTTGCACCCATAGTTTCTTTCCAAAGCATTTGAACAATGTTTTACAAGCTAGTGTTAGTACATATGATTTACTAGTCCAGCTTGGAGCTCTTCGCATGTTTTCCCACTATGTTGTCTGGATACATGAGTTGAAGCACTTAATGGGGGATCTTTATTACTTTTTACTTTTGAGATTTTATACTTGAGCTTTGTCAAGTGCACATAATAAAGCGAAGCCCTTGAACGGAGCGCAAACACTGAACCACAAAAGCCGTTTCTCATCGCTGCCTCAGAGCAGGGTGAGGAATCCCAGTTCTTTAAAAATCCAAAAGAAATCCTAATCATTTGCCAATAAACATATATATATATATATATATATATGTTATTATTATACCACAATATCCAAAATGCCAGGTCGAATTTAGCATTGTTCAGCACCTTTAATTAATTAATTAATTAATTACCCAGGTTGGTGAGTAACTTTACTGCCCAATAAAAATTTGTTTCTTACATGTGACCCTTAAAGTATGTCTTCTTGTATGTGTATATTTTCAAATAGCCAGATACGTGAAGCATAATTGTGATTACTACTTTTTGTTGAAGCTAAACTATGCCCAGTGTGGCAACAAACAGTCACAAGATTCTAAATGATGGAAAAGTGGGGAGTGTGTGTTGGGGGGGGGGGGGGGGGGGGGGGCAGAAAAAAACAAAAAAAATGAAAAAAATTTAAAAAAATTTATTTAATTTATATTTATTAAAAAAAACAAAATAAAAAATTTAACAA
>CM075024.1:13570590-13641241 GCA_037576675.1 Pangasius sanitwongsei
CATCCCACCCCCCCCCCCAGGCCCGCCGCGGGGGCGGGCCCCCCCCCCCCGCCCCCCCCCCCGCCCCCCCCCCCCCCTCACCTTCCTAACAAACTGGGATATGTGAAGAAAATTATTTTACTTTGCTGTAATGTATATGTGACAAATAAAGCCTTCTTCTTCTTATAACAAGACCTGTCAGGCAGCATATACTGTAAGTAGTTAGGCTGTGAAGCTAACTATAATATTCAGCTATAATATTTGTCCTGTTACAGAAAAAAAGGTAATAGAATGTACAATAATACTGTATTACATAATAATATTGTAAATCAAAATAAAACATTGAATATGACATGAAAATATCAACACATGCCAATTACATAACTAGCCAGCTTTTACCTCAAATCAAATCCCTTGCCATACACACACAGACACACACACACACACACACAAACAGTGCTGTTTCTATTTCTAACATGTGACATTCCTTTCCAGCCAAAATATTCTCACTCAATATATAACACATTTCTGGAGATCTTTGATGGCATATTAGAGAGGGAATACGGTGAGCTTTGCATCTACACTCAGACATTTCACAAGAGCTTCTGATGTATACAAGCAAACATGAAAATGCTCTCTACTTCTAAACTTAGCCCTTACTCAGACATTTCTTTTCCCACCTGTACCTTGCTATATAAATCCAGTCTGTATGTTAGTACACTTTTTGGTTTGAATGTTTTTTTGTTTGTTTGTTTGTTTTTTTGTCTGGAAGTTTGTATGTGTTTAAATTCTGACTCTTGTGTCCTGGGTCTGTGTTTTGAATTTCACTATCTGAGTTCGAAGCTTCCTAATTTAACATTTTCATAAATTCCCTTGGAAGGGCAAACCACAATAAGTTAACACTGGATCTCCAGTTCAAGCCGAACCAAAATGTTGTTATCTGAATTCAAAGCTTCCTTGTTCGACATTTTCACATATGTATTGTCGTTTTGGGCTTGAATATGTGTGTTTTATGATTTCTGGATATTAAGTCATCAGTTGCATGTTTTGAGTTCCTAATTAAATTGCAAGAAGCTTTAGTATTTCGGGTTTTGACCTTAATTTTGGAATGAGACAATGATTTCAAGTTCTACAGTTCTAGTTATAAAATTCTGAGTTCCAGGTTCCATGGTTAGTGTTCAATATTCAGAGTTCTGAGTTCTACATTTCTAGTTCTAAGTTCTAAGTTCCATGTTCTGAATTCCAGGTTCTCTGTTCTGAATTGGAAGTTCTGAGTTGTGTTCAGTATTCCAGCTTCTTGAGTTCCAAGTTCCATGTTCAGAGTTCCAGGTTCTGTGTCATAAATTCATTGTTCCACTGTTTCATAGTTTTAAGATCCTGGTTCTGAGTCTTGGTATCTATTTAATAGAGTCCCAATGTTTTCTGGATTTGTCCTTAGAGTAAAAAAGAGTATTGATTTGCTTCTTATCATCCAGTTATTCTATATGTTCTGATGATTAACTGTGGATTCAGAAAACAATTTTTAGGCAAGGCTGTCCAGTGCTTTAAACATAGGAGTAGGAGCTTGTAGCTAACTTGGAAATACAGAGGCAGCCTGATGAACTGTTACCATCATAATGAGTTTATGTCATGCGACTTTATTGTAGACGTATTATAGGGTAGCCAGACATCCAGCTTTAGACCAGACAATAAGATCATTCATCTCCATGTCCTCCATCTTGCACGGATATAGGTTCTCCTATTGTATTTCATTAGTGACACCACATTACATCATAGCTCACCTCCGGGCTAATGGGAAAAGGTTCCAGCTGCTAACTGCAAAGTCAATTTTGAAAAGAAAGGATTCATTGTAAGAAGTAGGAAAATTTCATTCCAATGATGTTGCTATACCATGATGCAGAAGTTGATGTAGATATTAGCAGCAAAGGATGGCAAGCAAAATGTACAGCGGGCAGTATAACACGATTCCATGCTGCAATCCTCACAGAGAGCACATTATTTTTCCAAAATTAGAAGTCTTGAGGTTGACAGAACTGCAAATTTGTGTGCACTCTTGGAGGCAATAAAGAAAGGGTTGACATATCATAAGTATCCACTATCCATCCATTCTCTGTACCGCTTATCCTACACAGGGTTGCAGGGGAGCATGGAGCCTATCCCAGGGGACTTGGGGCACAAGGCAGGGGACACCATGGACGTGGTTAAGTATTACAGCATATATAATATATTTTGTTGAAATTAATCCTGAAAATACTCTCTGAGCATGTAGAATATCTGTGTAGATGGTGCCTTCCATCCTATTAGTGGACGAAAGCTTATATAGTGAGACAATTGGAGCCTGCTTGTTACAGATATAAATAAAATGCAGGAGTCAAAACAAGGAACAAAAATGACTGTGACAATAATAAAAAATAATCAAGTAAATGAAACTACACACATTAGACTAGGAACAAGGTACTATACACTATATATATAGTAGTATGATTTTTGACAAAGAAACACTAAAAATAAATAAAGTATGTACACAGACAATGAGATTTCTAGGCTGTTTCACAAGGGCAATTCTCAAATGCACAAAATGGTGAACAATAATGTAAGAATTTGAGACATGCTGCGTACATGCTTTTAATGCTAGCAGCTTCTAGTTTTAGGCAATAAGCTACATGATATTTCTAGCTTAGCTAGCTTGTTAAAATATTGCTAGCTAGCTTTGTTAGCTAGCCAGAGCCTCATTCTGACAAAAGCCTTAATAAACATCCACATCAGGTGATGAGGTGCTGCTTGTACCAGGTGAATTGAATAAATATTCTTCAACTGCATCACCATTTCTCGCCTTTTTTTTTTTCCCCAGAAATGATTTTAGTGCGCCGTTAAGGAACAGGTGAACATACAGATCAAAGGCTGTGGTTGCCAAGGAATTAAACAGGAAGAGTTCATGACAGTAAGATACTGTGGTTTCTATCACGCAACTGGCAATTCATTTACATAATGATTGATGTAACAGATGTGGTTGCTGATTCTTCTTCATCCAACCCTCCTTTTTTAAAATTATGACTTGCAAAAATCATTACCTATCATTTTTTTTCTGGAAATCAATGCTGTCAATGTATTTCACATCAGGCAGCCCTTGAAAGAGAACTACCCTTACTGTTACCACAGTGGGTGGTTTTAAAGTACACCTTTTCTGATTTTAAAGACTATTTTATAGCATGTTTGTGGTCTTTTCTCAAGGAAATCTTGTCTCTTAGATAAGAACATAATCTTCCTTCATTTAAAAAAATCTATCCAGTTTCTCAGGTCCCTGACTGAGCTTGGTTGACAGCCTTCTGTTGAGACTCCCAGCCTTCTACACCATTGAAATGGCAGCATTTGAATCAGTGCTGTTCAACTCTACATTAACTTTCTTCCTCATCACATATTTTGGTATCACTCAGGTAGGAGGTGTGGCCCAAAGTATGAAGGCAGAATTGTACAGTAGAACTGATTTAGTAAGAGGACATGAACTGGCACTTGTTATTAAAAGACAGTCTTGTTGGTATTTTATTGGTATATGGTGAATAAGACAGTCTATTTCAGTCTGACTGCATATTTACATGGAAAACCAACTGTAACAAACCAAAGCACTCACACATTGGAGAGTAGCTAGCAGCTACCAAAAATCCTGAAAAAACAAACCATTTTTTATTTTATTGGACCAGAAATATCCAAGAGGTGCAAAAAATATAACAATTCTGCAGTGTGATTCCAAGCAGTAGCACTATTGCTAACTTTCTGAAAGGTGGTTTCTCTATGGGTTTTCAACAATCTGTAGCCACTAATACGTGTGAAAGAGCTTACATTTAGATTAGATATGTACAGATTTTCATGTCATTTCCATATCACAAGAACTCCCCAAAATGTTATCATGGTTATAACAATATTGATTGATAAAAAATATTATGTGAGATTTTTTTTTAAAATCTCAGGTGCACAAACATTGCATATGCATCAGATGATATTTTGAAGTGTTTATTTATGCAATATCACATGAGCAAGAGTGCAGTTTTACTGAATATCAGCATGGCTGTGATTCGACATAGTTCTATAAGCAAGAAATTAAGCAAGAAATTAATATTGAGTAGCATTTCAGAAACAATATGGCCAAATGTTTTGTTTATTTTTGCTCTGCTTAGCAGAAATAGATCCCAAAGAAGTCACACTCACTTTACAGCTCGTCGGCTACCTGGCTAGCCAATTTACATTGACTTGTACAATCCCGTTAAAGGTGCTTCCAGTGAAAATGGCTTCCCTTCTTCCTTTTCATCTTCATTTGACGAGCTCTCATATTTTAAGTCAAAAGTTATATTCCTTAAAAAAAAAAACTGTTTGCCATGTCCAGTGATGATGTCGATAACACTATTGTAGTAACTGTTTCGAACTAGGAAGTGAATTTTATGTAGCGAACACAGACAAACAGAGTGATCTTGCAGGACTAATTACTCAGCAAACTTTGTATTCTTGAGTGTATTTTTATCAGCACCCAGCAGTACATTTCATCAGTTGATCCTTACTCCTCAAAAAATGAAATGCTTAAAATTGACACAGATTCAATTATTTTAAATGATCAATATTCCCAATATTATCGGAATGAAATGGTATTCCTCAGGCGAAGTGCCATTTCTGTTCACCATATTGCTCAAACTTTCATGTTCACACTGAATGGATGAACAGAATTATGGGATTGGCTTTTCTATGAGGAACACAGACAATGCTTCAAATTCACTCCAAATAAAGCACTTTTAAAGACAGCTGTCCCTATGTTGACTTACAAATTGGACAGACTTTATCTCCCTACTCAAAATATTTTTTTTCTGGCGTCTTATTGGAGAAATATTATTTGACAATATTGGATTAGCTTTTCATAATTTAGTAAGTAAATAAAAAGGTCATAGCCCAAGCTTTTCTCATACTTCTCTTTCACACATGGCTTTCCCTTTGGTATATAATATAATTTAGATTGACAGAAGGGAGTATCATGCTACCTTCTTTTATCAAGAATCAAATTGGCCCGGATTGCTTTAGTGTAATGCTTTAGGTACGAGATAGCAATAACCTGGTGTTTGAACTTTTGGCCAAAAACGGACATGAGAGAGTTGTTTTCTTTTTACAGTCTGAAGAAAAATGACCTCAAACTCTGACGATGGTGGAAAAAAGGATATGCTTATCAGCGATGCACGCCTTCTATCTCTCTTTTGCTCATGCCCTTCCTGCTTAATTTAATCATAAATCAGTATCACCTACTTTTTCTTTCCCACTTTCCTTATCATTCTGTCTTTTTCATCTGCTGGGTTGAGCCCTTGAGGGTTGGGTTTCCTGTTCACAAAGGCTTTGTACATTTTTGATATTCTAATGGTCAGAAGGTTACATGTACTTTGGCCAGTTATCAGTGTGGAGAATCTAATCAAATCACTTAATGGATTTCATGTAAGACTTGCTTGCCTTCAAAAAAAAAAAAAGAATACACAGATTGGTTTGGTTTCTATAAAAGTTACTGGTGATCTCTTGGGAATGTGTGTAAGGAGGTGATAATTGTTTTCTTTTAAACTTTAAAATGCCCTTATTATGGATAAATTATCCAATAACAAGGTTTTAAAGTCAAATGTTTCTCTCTGTGTCTCATTTTCTCCCTCCTTCTTTCACTTATAATGTTGAAAGAAATGACCACAGTGACTTCTGCTTTAAGCACGTCTTGCTTTAATTTATTATAAATCATTTATCTCTCATCCTTTCTGGCCTACTCTTTTTCCCCCTTCTCTTTGTGTATGTTTTCACTGGGCTGCCAGTTTATTAGGTACACCTACACATGCAATAAAACAATCCATATGCACTCACTGGCCACGTTATTAGGAATTTCACCTGCTCATTCATGCAGTATCCAGTCAGTCAATCATGTGGTAGCAGTGTGGTGTATAAAATCATGCAGATACAGGTCAAGACCTTCAGTTAATGTTCACATTAAACATCAGAATGAGGGTCATTGTGATCTCAGTATTTGAGAAACTGTTGGTCTCGGGGGATTTTGATGCACAACAGGCTCTAGAGTTTATACAGCATGGGGCAAAAAACAGAAAACATCCAGTGGGTGGCAGTTCTGTGTGTATTTATTAATACACTATCTAATATAGTCACACAGTGTGATCACATACAGTAGCTAAGATTAATGATGACAAGTTGATGCTTATAATTCAAACTCATCAAATAAAGCCACAAGATTTTTTTTTAAATTGATGCAGAAGATTTCTGTTTACATTCTGAACCTGTACTATGTCATTAGTGTCAATGTATATCACTGTATCAACTAGTATTATGTTATTAATGTCACTGTATTACACTGTATTACCCAGTGTGTTTAGTGTATATGCTGCATTTCATTGTAGTTTTGGCACAGTTGGTCGCATCACTGTATCACAGGTCCCCGGTTCGATCTTGAGCGCAAGTTATTGTCTCAAGTTATTGTGTTTCATATGTTCTCCCCATGGCCGCATGGGTTTATGCCAGGTTCTCCAGTTTTTTCCCCACTTAGATTAGTGGCCCTAAATTGCCCCTAGGTGTGAATGTGTGTGTGCATGTTGCCCTGCAATGTTCTGGCATCCCAACCACAGTGTATTCTAGCCTTGCGTCCATTGTTCCTGGGACAGGTTATGGATCCACCCTTACTCTGACCAGGATAAAGCAATTATTAAATAATGAATGAATGAATATCATTGTAATGATTAAGAATTGTGCACCTTTGTCAGATTTCCCTCTCAGAAACTCTGAAAGGTGGACTGTATTTGCCTGACAAATGACGTGTGGAGCGATGTTCTCCTTCTGCACTACCCTGCCCCATCTTCCACTACATCTTTGTTTGTATTGCCCTTTTTTCCCTATTTTTTGTCACTTGTTTTCAGTATTTTTGGTGTTTTTTTTGTTCTGACATTATTTTTTGGACTTAAGATATTGGATCTGTCCTGGAGGAATGTGTCTACGAGTAATTTGATCCATACATTGTTGGGTTTTTTTTTCTTTTTTCAAAATATATTAATGTTATGTATTTATTTCACATGGTAACACATGTGGTGGTAACTCACCATTAATAGTTGTCATCTCTTATTGGCTACATGTGGCATATGTTATGTCTTACTGTCCTTTCTGCTCTCAGCCAGTAATAGTGCACTTTTGCTTGCTGGTCATGACCTTAAACTTTTGCACCCTACTGTAGCACTGCATCAGATACTGTATATATTTTGACATTCTACATCATGAAGACTGAAATGCATTGCGTCATGTTATTACATCTGTGTCATGTAGCTGAGCTTTCTGGAGTGTTTTGGCCAAGTGATTGCGCTTTAGTAGCACGTCACTGCACTGAAAAAACACAAACACCTGCCAACAAGCTTTCAGGCAGGTTACATTTTCATCTTTTCAACTTCTGACTCCTGCGTATTTTCCCATCTGGGTCACAAATTGCACAGTCTGCTTTCATTAAAGTTAGCCTGTATTGCTCTTTATTATCACTAGATTTGTTTTTCAGCACTGAATTTCCCAAGGCAAAGTAATGCACCAAGATGCATGGAAAACTATATGCTAGTATATGTGAGCAAGAAAGCGTGTGCAAACTTAAGCTGTGTTTTTATCATTTCCACTCATTTTCTCCTAGTTCTCTTATCCAGTTATAGTTTCTAAGTAGTTATGATGTGCTATAGCGGTAAGGTAAGGTAAGATAAGATAAGATATTTACTGCAGACTGAGAACAAGTCTTGTCAATTCGGACACATTAACTGCAAATATATATATACATAATATACAGATGAACACACTATGAAATGAACACAGTATACAATTATGTTCCTATACAAAACTAAAAGCTTGATGAAAATGCACATATACAGGAATGAACCAATAATTATTTTAAGGTATTTTAAAGGGATAGTGAAGTTAGCTGCTGGATTCAAACAAATCCCTCCAATGCCCCCTCCAATGTTACACAATTCCTGTCTCACACTTCCCAGTTACCTACATAATCAAGTCAAGTGGGTTTTTAATCGTCATTCCTCTATATAACTTGTATACATTGAAAAGAAAAGTCATTTCTCCAGGACCATGATGCAACACATAACAATGTGCAAGACTACATATAGTGCAATACACAACAGTATGAGATGAATATAGAACAAAAAACACACAGAACAGGACAATAATTACACAGGACAATAAATACACGGAACATGTGCTGTGAGCTGTAAACTATTTTGCAGTGTAGCAGCAATAACTATAGCAGTATATTGTTCGGATGTTGGCATTCGAACAATATACTGCTATATTGTGACATCTGTTAGCTAAGTAAAAACATGCAAATTCACCTTATTTATCTGTCATATTGCAGCCTGCTTAGCTAGCTAGCACTCATAGCTAAATGGGGAGACTAATGAGCTAATGTTTATAAATTAGTGGGCCAAAGTGCTTCCAGACATTTCTGAGAATTCTCAGCTTCTCAGCAGAATTCTTATCTGACTAGTCTCCTCTTTACGCTATCACTAATTTCTGGTGGATGGTCTCCTCTAGGCAGGGTTGTTGTTATGCAATATTCTTCACATTTTTATGCCTCCACCACTAGTTGTGGTGTTTGATGATTTCTTGTCCATCCAAGAATCTCCCCTTGATAGCTTCCTTCCTGTTCAAATTATATTTTAAGAGCATTTCAGGCATACAATTTAGTAACAAAGAAGACTAGACTTTTGGTGGCTGAGGCATCCCCCAAGTTCTGCTTCTTTAATAAAGGATTTAATTGTGTTTCACAGGATGTTCAAGTTTGAGTTTGAGTTATTACTTTATAACCAAATCCTTATTGATACTTTCCCAGAACATCGTCCCGGGCTTGTTTTGATAGCTCATTAGTCTCTCACAAAGTCTGGGGTGGACACAGGTGGGCACCATTCAACTAATTATGTGACTTCTGATGGCAATTGTGTATTGATTCTACCCTATCCAACCAATCAGCCCCCCCCCCACCCCCCACCCCCACCCCCACCCTGTTTATATTATGGATTATTTTGAATAGATTCATGACATATAATTTGGTGCATTTCAGTTCCAGGTAGTAACACTAGATGTGAATATGTGGAAAAGTTCACAGGGTTGAATACTTATGCAAGCACTGTAGCTCTGGATAGATGATGGGAGATTAATAATACTGTTGTCATAATTTTACAGCTTTGGATTCTGAGGATGTTATGTATAGTATGTCAGGCTAGGATTTCCAATTCCCAAGCTTTTGCAGCAACACTTTGTGTCTTATACTCTCACAACCTCCAAAACCCCTCATTCTAAGTTATGAAGAGAGCTTAATAAAACTGGCCCCTGATCAGAGTTGGCAATTATTTTGCCCTATTTCCAGTCCAGATTGTGGTTTCAAACCAACCCAAGATATAATTCTGACAAATTACAACTGCGGCCTAAGGCGGTTAGTAGCTCAATCACACTGAATCCAGTGTAATCTGGCAACACTCTGCCCAATTGAATCCAATTTATCTGAACTTTTTCAGCATGATAGATTATTATAGACTTTTTCAAACTATCATCTTTTAAAATTTCTTCTAAAGGCAATAAGTTGGTATGTTCTAAATAAAGGACATTTAGTCACAGCAAAATACTGTCCCTCATCCATATGATGTTTTTCTTTGTTTTTTTTTTTTGTTTTTTATTCCAGTTTTGGCCATGCCCACTGTGTTTAAATTCAAATACAGACACAGGTACAGATCAGTATCAGAATCAGTTTCAGGTATGCTTGAGCGCACAAGGAATTTGACTTTGGCTTTCCAGTAGCTCTCTCAGTCACACAAGCAACACACACACACAGTATTCAAAAATAGCAAAACAGTAGTTTTTGTAGTAGAAAGTGTATGAATAATAATAATAATAATAATAATAATAATAATAATTATTATTATTATTATTATTATTATTATTATTATTATTATTATTATTATTATTATTAAAGTGCACAAGCAGGGGGCCATGGTGGCTTAGTGGTTAGCACTGTTGCCTCGCACCTCCGAGGTTGGGGGCTCGAGTCCTGCCTCCACACTGTGTGCGCGGAGTTTGAATGTTCTCCCTGTGCTTTGCTTATTCCGGTTTCCTCCCCAGTCCAAAGACATGTGCTGTAGGCTGATTAGCATTTCCAAATTGTCCGTAGTGTGTGAATGGGTGTTTTAGTGTGTATGTGATTGTGCCCTGCAATGTGTCGGCACCCCATCCAGGGTGTCCCCCACCTTGTACCCCAGGTCTCCTGGGATAGGCTTCAGGCTCCCCCATGACCCTGTGTAGGATAAGCAGTAGGGAAAATGGTTGGATGGATGGAAGTGCACAAGCTGTGCAGTTTGTGCTACACAGGTATTCCATAGTTAGATATGAGATAAGTTCTACTGTAGGGTACAGAAAAAGCTGTATAATGCAATGGTAATCACAGTGATATTGAGTCTGATGGCCTCTGGAAAGAAACTGTTCTTGTGTCTGGATGTTTTGACACACAGATTTGTAGTGCCTCTCAGAAGGGAGACATTCAAAAATGGAGTGACTGGGATGTGAGGGGTGGATGATAATTTTAGCTGCTCTTTTACTGACTCGAGCAGAGTACAAGTCTTGAAGGGTTGGCAGGTCTGTGCCGATGATCTTCTCTGCAGTTTGGAATGTCCTCTGTAGTCTGAGTTTATGTTGCTTGGTTGCTGAGCCAAATCAGACAGTGATGGAATTGCAGAGGACAGATTCAATAACAGCTCTGTAGAACTGGGTTAGCAACTATTGAGGAAGGTTGTACTACCTTAACTGGATTGCTTCTTTAACTGGTTGTACTTCCTTAACATCCCCAATTGTGTTTTTTTTTCATGTTGGTAACTATGTTAATCTCCCACTTCAGGTCCTGGCAGATGATGGTTCTTAGATATTAGCCAGGTGAGAAAAAAATGGCTAGCTCACTAGCTGCATATTCCTAGCTGGGTAGCTAGCCTACTTACTGCTATGTTGGGTGTGTTTTCGGCCTGATATAAATTTCCCAACAAGTCAAGTTGGATAATTATATGATTTATTTGTGCTTCTAAGTCAGTTATCCAGAAAAAATCTACTTGTGAGGAAATGTCTGCCGCCAAGACTGTCATAATCTTTTGGGATTTTTAAAGTTGTGTAGTCTAACCATGGTATAAATGGACATGAATTGTATTGCTTGAAATACAGGCGTAGTGTAAAGGCTGCCTTCACTAATCTTCCTCTGTGTGTGTTTTTCTTCAGCAGTGAGATCTCCAGGGATGAGAGGAACTTTTCTTCTCTGCTGTTAAAATCCCAATGTTTCTACGTGACCTTTGACACCAGCCTGAATGCAGTCCAGGTTTGAATCCAGATGTAACGGCTCAGCATGACACAGACTGAGACATCTGAGAAATGCTATAACTAATGTTCTGTTCCTGTTCTGTAATGTTCACTTGTTATGTCATGTTGCCCTGGTCATCTCTTTAGGTTTTATAGCAATGCAGCTCTAAGGTTTCTTTTAAAACTCTCAAATCTGTCTACTCTTTATCTCAGGCATGATTAATAGAAACAGCCCTGATAGAAACGGAGCCCCAATGTCTGTTCCACATGCTCGGGGATCCTTGTGATAGCAGGTGTTCATATGTGTGTGTGTGTGTGTGTGTGTGAAGAAATAAGAGATGGAGAGAATAGGACACCATCATCACTTTTATTTCACCGTTCACCATTTAGTAAGAACATAAAACTGGTCATTTTGTCTTGACCAGAACATTAAAGGTTTTAATTACGCCAGAGAGTTAAACTACTTGCTTTTGTTAGATGTTATCATCATGTCAAACAAAGGTCAATATTCCCTACAGATGGAATATTTCAGTTCAATATTAGGTATTACACAGCATTAAAACAACAGCTCCAAACATGGCGAACCATCATCACACATAAAAGGCAAGCTTGTCATGGATGGGAAAAACTCTGACATCTGAGTTTGTGACCTTTAATTTGTTGAATGATGATCAAGCTGACATTTAGTGCTGACCTTTGAACCTAATGACGATAAGAGACTTTCCCGAAAAGCCTTAGTCATTTGAAAAAGCAGCCTTTGTAGTTCCTACGTAACACTGAGCTTATGTATGTTATGGGCAGAGCTCTTGTTTTCAGAGCTTCTAATCCATAGACGTAGAATTAAAAAGAAAACCTAACATGACAAATGTGAGCTAGTTTATTAGCAGTTAGTTATTGAGGATAACAGCAGGACGTAGGGGCATATTGCAAACTTCATAGTGCATATTAATGTATATTCTTAGATTGAGGAATTCTTAGATTTAGAGATATTTTAAGCATTCTGGTGTAATTTAAACTACATAGTAAGCATGAAACCAAATACAAATACATTATTCAGATTGAACAGATAGACAAATACAAATAGATACAATATTTTGTTTGTAACGACCATATAAAAGACAGGGCAGCATTAATATTTGTGCATCCTAATGAAGATACCTGTACATAGTGGGTTAAGGTAGACTTGGTGTATTTCCATTTAGATCATATAATGTAACACTGGATGGCAGGCCTGTAATTAATTGTTCAGCCGGTATAACTCTAAGGTTATGAGTTATGGTTTTTCATTTAATGCTATAATGCAGTAGCAGCAATGTGATGGTTCATTAATTCTGTTAGGGAAACTGATTAATCTTTCATAGCATCAGGAGTTTATCAGAACAAATACAAATTGTGCTGTAGCAAATTTCAAGCAATACACCAACCAAAGAAAAGACTTTTATTTATAATGCCACTAGGAACTTTAAACATGGACAGATGTGGGAACTACAGGGACTGAAAATAAATGAGCTGTAATGCCGTAACTACAGAGATTAAACTCACTCGAGTAGCACCAGCCAAAGAACTAAGTGTTTGACAATTTATGCTTTCTGCAAAAAGCAAAAACCGCAAACTGAAAAAAAAAGACCTCAGAAGAGGAGCTTCTGTTCTTGCAGTGTTAGTAATAATGGCAGGGATAGCATTAAGAGAAAAAATAAAAATGTAAAAAATTAGCCTGTGTCTATTTTCTATTTTTAAGAAGTTATTGAAATGATTATCTAGTGTTAATGAATTCTAATTTATAAAAAAAAAAAAAAAAAAACTTAACAAAATGTAAAATCTTGTCTAAACCACACTAGATACACTTAAACTTGCACATACACAAAACACCATGTTTCCAAGTTTCTTTTTTGTTTGTTTGACGGTTTTGTTTTGTTGTTTCCCTACAATTTGACCATCCATGCACAAAGTCCCTATCATCTATACCATTATAATTATAATGCTACGCATTTTTTTTTTTGTGGTGAAATAAATTGGGTCTAAATTTGACACTTGTAAAAAATTTTTATCCACTATAAGTGATGCTCATTTATGCTAACAAAGTATATATAGTATATCACAACTAATAATGTATTTATTAGTGATTTTTATGTAACAGATCCTCAATCACGAAACAATACAGGTGTTTATGAGTAAGGTTTAATTTATAGTGAATAAAACATTTGTTCTAATTGGGGTAAGACCTTAATTATCCCACAATATGTCCTCAACATAAAGTGTTACCCTATTTCTATTTAAATTTATTACCATGGTGTATAATAAAAGAGAAAAATCTTCACACACCTCAAATGAAGAATAAAAAGACCTGTATATAAGAGCTGTAAGTCCCTTTTGTCCCTTTAACAAGCCTTAATTTTTGTCTTTGTCATTTCGTCAAGTGTTTTTTTCCAGAATAAATTCCATAAAGGCGCATTAATCATGATGCGGTGATTTTAGTGGAACACACACACACGCCAGCAATCACTCACCAAAGACTGCACTGTTGAAAATGGCATTTGGGTTGGAAGAACCGCCTTTTGAAAAAGATCTGGTTAAATCATTTTAATTCACAAATGTGAAATGAGGTTCGTTTGTTTCATAATTTGATCCATCTCTGCTTACAGAACAGGATATAAATCCTGACTAAACTATTTGCAAATGCAGTATAATCACGAAGGTATGAAATGCCTCCATTGCCATGGCCCAGAAAAACATACAGGATCTGCTGGATACCCATAATAAATGTAATAGCAGAATATAAGACCATATGTCTCATAAATTTAAGTAAATATTTATCAACGTTCATTGGGAGTTTACTTAAAATTGGTATTTAAGTTCAGAGACACAGTTTGACAGATTCTTTGTTTTGGCACTTGACATTGAAAGTACTCTTACTTTTAACAGCAAGGACTAAAAAGAGTATTATAATAATCTTTATTATTTCAAAACATATATATTGCTTTGTTTTAATCAAAGATATTGCCATGTGAACTTGATTACTGGCTGATATTCCTTAATGCAATAATGATCTTTCAACTTTCATCTTCCGACCATTTCTTTTCTGCTTCTGAGCTTATGGAATAATTAAAGAAGTAGGTTTAAACACATATATAGTACAGTTAATAAAACATTTCCTTTGGATATATTTGGATATTTTTAAGAGCAGGAAGGGTCAATAAACAACTTACATCAGTCCAATGCATACCAAGCATCTGTTATTTCAATTTAAGTGAAAAAAAAAAAAAAAAAGCTATTAGAGCGGTACAAAGACAATAGATGCTGCACAGTTCCTGAGCTCTGGGTATTATTCTCTGAGTTCCCTCCACCTCCCAGAAACATGCCAGTGGGTGGATTAGCTACTTTTAAATGCCAGTAAGTGTGAATGAGTGTGTGTTGTGCGTACATGATGACTATCATACTTTCCATGTCGAAATCCACAATGATCAAGCATTCACTGGAGATTTTTTGTGGGTTGTTCCTGGTATTTGTCTTGGCCTTGAAAAGTGGGAACCTTAGCCTTACGCTACATGCTTGGTCATTGTTAATGCGACCAATTCTTTGGGTAGGCCAAATAATCCTTTGCCACCCAAATGATGCATGTGAATCATGGAGGATAATCAATCCAGATTAAACAAATTGTCTACAAGGAGATTTCTCAGGTCATAGCAGACCAAGGATATGGTCCTGGCTCCCATGTCAGCATAAAATTAAAGCCTTTAAGGCAAAACACAAAGAAGCTAAAGACCACAATAATCACAGTGGAAATAAAAGAGTCACTTGTCCATTCTCCATCGTCAAAAGCATAGACTCCATTCCACCGCTCCTGACTTCTGAGCGTCAACCACATTTCTCGTGAGATTGAGGTTAACAGAGGTAATGCATCAGTAAGGAGGCTTTTCTTCCTTCTTTGTCTCATTATTATAGCTCGCATGATGTTTTGATGACCTTGTCACATATTTAGAAGAAACTCTAAAAAAAAAAAAAAAGATCTCTTTTACAGTCATGGGATCATGTTTAACCACCGTGATTTGGGTAAGAGACCAATCAATCTGACTAGAGGGATAATGGTGTGTTTCTGACCATGTGCTTTCAACAAAGAGGGCGCTAGTGAATTGACCCTTGTCATCAAGAAGCAGGCGAGGAAATGCCCCCCTATTACACGTCCATATGTGGAGGAAAACTGTGGGTGGTAGTGACGTAAAACGAGATGAAAAAACGTGCTTTTAACCCCCCAAAATAACATTCCTGTCATTCTTTCAGTCTTCACTTTCACTGTCCAACATGGACAACCACTAAGATTGTGTGTTTTTGCTAATGTGAATATTTGCTAATCAGCACCTGACCGTGTGAATACTGAATAATAGGTGTTTTTAGAGGTGTATTCAAACAGAGGTGTTGTAATGAACCCAAATGCCATATGGTAATGATTATAAGTGTATAGTCCAGGGGTGCCAAACTCATTTTACATTTTACAAGAGCCACAATACACTTAGTACACTTAGTCCAAGTCCAAGTTAGTGTCAAGTGAGCAAGAGGAAAAAAATGACCAAAAACACATCAACAACTCATCTTCAATGTGTTTATTGGCATTCATCTGAAAGGTATGTTCTGGATACACTAACGACTGAACATATATCACCCACTAAACAGATGAAAAGACAACTCATTACAAAACACATTTTCCCAATTTGAAAAGAAACATGGTCACATTTGTTGCATGGTTATGTATTTTTGGGCTAAACCTCCTTTCATAAAACATTTGGGTCGGTTTTGTCTTCATGTTGATTATGGGAGATTTTGTGGTTGGTCAGGTGAGCAGCAAATTTCACACATTTCACGACCTTCACAGATTTTGCAGAGGAGTTCTGCATCTTAATATCACAGTGTGTCAGGCGGCAGAGACAAAGACATAAACCCAATAACCATAAACATAGTCATGACCATGAACACTAGAGCAGAATAACAAAAGGCTTGATCTCACAGGTACAAGACAATGAGTGTATACTTCACAAAGAATGTATGAACTGAGAGTCCTTAAGTAGTGTGGCAGTGATTGTGTAACTGAGTTAACCAGGTGTGTGCAATCAGAATGATGGTGAACATCAACATGAGAGAGTGGATGTTGGGTGTTGTAATCTTCGGTGACCATGATTCTGGGCTGCTCTGCAATTCTGGGATTCGAAGTCGGCATCCATGCTTGTAGGCCGCTCTTTATTATCTGGAGTAGGAAGCACATGACACAGTTCACTGGTATGAGTTATCACTCAAAAATATTCAAAAAAGAGCAGTCTTCCATTTTTCCCCAATAAGGTTGGCAGATGAGCCATTCTACATATAAATGTGGAAATACTGACAGTTGTTCTGAACTTTCTAATATTAACTGACCCCTTGGAAGCCCCACATCCTTCCTCCATCTCACGATAATAATGTTTTAGCCAGTGCTCTCGTTTCGACTCAATTTTCCCATTTGACACGATGGCCTCATTTTCTGTCAGGGTAAGAGTTCATTAATAAGAAAAAATCTATCAGCGTATGTTTGACTTGGCTATCATTAGGCAAGTAACATTAGACAGTTTCAACCACCAAAAATCTTCAGCGGAATATTTCAAATTTTCCAAAAAAAAAAAAAAATTGAATAAATAAGCCTATAACGAGTTGGCAAAACTAACACTTTACAAACAATTTTAATGGTAATGAAAATGAGACACTGATTAAAAATGTTGCTTGTTTCCTTTGCTCTGCAAACCGTTTGAACAACGACAGAAGTGTCAGCCATGTGGAACCATTTCATGGTTTCTACAAGTGACATTTGTAAAAGGACTATATCAGCACAACTATGCATTATTCCTGTTTGGGGTTGGTTGCCAGCTACATCTGACCTATCAGTAATAATTAGCACACACTGAACACCAATAATGTCAGCCACACAATCTCTACAACAAGTAGCCTTGGTGAAAGCTTTAATGGGAAACACTGATGTTTACCCACGAGGCTCGTGCTCAGCCTGCGGGGGTGCGCCGCAGCCATCACCATTCTTAATGAGAAAACCATCTGGAGTCTCAGAGGAGCCACTAATAACTATATGGACTTTTTGTGTAGGTGTTTCGCTCTGAACCCCTAATATGAATTAGCAAAAACTATTGCTCTATAATTTCTTTAGTTTTGTACTTGAGCTATGAGGCAAATGTAAAGTTCATGACTACTAGTTTAATATCTTAGCTACTTTGTTTGGCTGTTGCTGCCCAGTTTTTTAAAATAATATAATACAATTGCATTAATCTTAATAATTACATCAAGTAGGTTATTGTACACCTAAGTAGGTTTGTATAAGAAACTGTTTGAGAAACAGTTTTTAAGGGTTTTAAGATTTAGAGGGTCATACAAGGTTTTTTATTTAATATAATCCTCCGTTCTTTGGCCCAAATCTCTCTGACATCATCTTAAAATGCTGTAGTACGTCATTCACTGTTCTCTGGACAAACTCAGGGCACTTTATGACTTTAATGCATGTCTGGTCATTATTCAAAATCCAGGATAAGTTCTATTCACTGTAAAAATCATGTGTCTGCATTGCTTTTAGAGACACATATAAAATGTATTTTTTAATATGACATTAATTGTACGTTTAATGCTGTTTTTTCTCCTAAAGAACGCAAACTAAGCAAAAAATTTTTTCTCTCCCTCGTAGCACACTCAAGGAACCTAACAGAAGATTTGAAGTTGGTCTAAAAATCCTATTAAATGGTGGTGTTAGTGGGGGATCTTTGACTGTGTGTACCTCAAACATCAGACCTGGGTTCCATCATGCACTCTAGGTTTTTGATTCAGTGAGTCCTCAAGCACCTTAATCCAAATGCCTAAACGTTCCCTAGTGATCCCTTTCATTTAACCAGGATCTCATGGTAGTTTATGGACATGCCGAAAGACATTAGCACCAGTACTGCGATGGAATTTTCAAGCCTACATTTAACAGTTCCAGTTAACTCAGGTTCTCAGGAACTTTCTTGCAAATGCACAGCTCAAGGTAGCATATCCTGCATTCCATCAGAAAAGAACAGTTCCTAATTTTCCTTTCATTTGAAGGTTAGGCACCGAAGTACTTTATCCTTCTCACAAAATTTGAACATCATTCTATATCACATTCTTATTAAATGATTAGTTGTATTTTTATGTTTTTACCAAGCAAATGTTCCTTGAGGAACTTCAAAATATTTCTTGAAGCACCTAGATTTGATTTAGACCATGCTAAATTAAAACACTTTTCAAAACTTTACACTCTCATAAACAAACTTATTGTGGTGAAATCTTACTCAGTGTGTGATGGCGAAAGTTTATAAGAGATCGACTTTATGCCAATAAGACAGATTGGGTTTAATCAATCAGCTAAGTATAGATTAGTGATACACACAGTGAAATGTTCCAGTGCGGTTATACTAAATATAAGCACTCTTGGAACGCTGCTCGTCGAATCAAATTAGTGGACCGGAACTAATTGTTGTATAATAAATAATTAAGTGATTCATAACTATTTTTATTAATGTCAGTATCTGATTACACACTGAATAGATTAGGCTTATGTGCATTTCTGTATGCCAGGTAGCTATCCAATAACTTAATCAAATTGTGAAAAAAGTTCTCTTAGCTAGCTAGGTTTTAGACACCAAGACAAGGTTAGAAAAATAACCTAAATTAAAAAAATTCCACATTGTTTTGGTAAAGTATGTGTATGTTTTCTTAAAAGAGATTTCAAAGTTTATTAATGGCAGAAAGACTCCATTTTTGGTTGAAACTCAATTTTTCATTATTTTTAGCTGGTTGCCAGAATTTAACCACAGTGACATCCAATGGGTTTTCCCAGACCACCCCACATATATATTATTTTAAATGTTAGGTTACTTGATAATGCTAGCTATGTAGCCAGTTGGATGGCTGGTAGACACTGAAGTAAACCAGACTCAGCCACATCTACAGTTTATTATTATATTACTACCAAAGATTTGATTGTTTCCACACCAAAAATCATGTTTGATATGCAAGTGGAGACTAACTATAAGATCCCTTGGAGAGCTGGTCTCTAAGTTTCTGCCAGTGAAGTAAACTGAGGAACCCCACAGGGAGCCCCAAGTATTCTTAATTTTTTACAGTGCAGAAACATATTTCCTCTCCAAGAAAAAAACAGCCATTATGGTTTTTACATCCCTATTCATGCTTTAATAACTTCCATACTTCACCATTCAGACAATAACAAATCATAAAATCCAGTCTTGTGTACATTTATTTGTAGGGTGAATTTACTTAACTGGCTTTATTTTTCTTTTCTAAAATAGAGGTGAAAGTCCAAATTTTGCTTCTGGTTTTTGGTCATTATGAAACACTCCCTAGACCACCACCTTTAAACACATTTAAGACAAAAAAAATATCAGGGATAGGAAATAGCTCTAGATCCAGCACATCCTATTTTTGCGTTTCATTTTTTTTTACTGCATGCCCATTTTTATAGTGCACAACTTAATGAAGCCACCAAATACTAAATCAGGTCATGAAATCATAATGTGTGCATGGGAAATGATATTTTCATGGTTTTAATTCACTATTTTAACTAAATGCTTGGTTTTGGTTAGTTCTGTGTGCACTCCAGAAAAAGAAAACAAGCTTAAGGTTTGAAAGATAAGCTGACCAAGCACTCATCTGCTATGCTGACAGCTCACTTTGAGTGTTGTTTATAATATTATCCATAAAAAATTCAGTCCTCCACATAAGCAGTGACTCAGATTAAGACACTGTATCTTCTGATGTCCTCTGTGCAGGACTTTATTATTACTGAAGCTTACTAAGGCCTCACAGAGGACACAGGGAGACAAAACACATATGACCTTTAGCTTTATGTTGCACAATATGCAGTTAACTATATAATTTATGTCATTACACAATCGTTTGAATGGTAACTCAAAATATCATGCTGTGAGCATTGTGGGTAATACACACAGAATCTCAGCCATAGAGAATAAGGACTTTGTAAGCAGACTAGAAAATAAAAAAAAACTACTATTGAAAATTCCTGTGAAAATTCTGACTTGTAAAAATTCAAATAATTTTTTACATTTCTCAAAAGGCCTGATATTTTCATAATAACATTAACTAGAAAGTAAATGTAGTGTGTGGAATAAAGCAATAAATCCAAAAGTGTTTTCTTATTGGCTGAACAGTAGGGACGCTAACATAACACACATAATTCTGCCCCAGGTTATATAATGTGTTTTGAAGTTGAACATGGACCATTGACAACTGTAAAAGTCTTAACTGTCATATGGTGCATATAATGGTGTTCTGGTCTCTTCCTGTATTCAAACAGACAGTGAGGAAATGTCTAGGGAAGAAATACAGCACTGTTTTTGAAGTCTTCATTGTGTGTTTGCAGTTTTTTCGCCAAGGTAGTAGTGTTTTTTCACTGATAATTGTGTTTTTAGTAGTGTTTTTTTAAACTTAAATTATAAAAATATTAAGTTGCACATAATAAATCTAAATAGAAATAGTGTTTATAAAGACAGAATGTGAGACGTAAGCAACAAAAACCTATAACAGCACAATGCAGTGTGATGTTATAGGAAAATAATCATGTTATAGGACAATAACACAGGTTGGTGTGATATGGCCCTAACCCTAAGGTTAAAAAAAATAATAATAAAGGTGTAGTTTGTCTTAGATATATTGCTTTGTTTAAAAGTGTTTATGGTGACTATTGTCACAACCCAAGAGCATTTCTTAAACAAACAAAAGATAGCAATAATATTAAGGAAGAACATTACAAAACTGAGCGACAACACAACAACTCTAAGGCAGAAACCAAATACGTAACAATGCTTTAGTCAAAACAATCAACAGTTACTGATGTTACTTTTGACGGCGAGGCTTCGAAGCTTGTGTCAAACTCGCTAGTGAATTTTTAAAGATACTATGGGCTGAGGCTTGTGTCAGTCCAGGAAAAGTCACATGACTTATGATGTGTTGGTGGAGTCACAAATCACAAACGTGGCAATATTATGATCTATTGCCCCCAAATAAGGTCAACGCCACATAATTATTTTAAAAGAATGTATCGCCATAGACTGCCATTGCTAGGGTACAAAACACCTTCAAATGATCATTAATAATGCAAATTGATATTTTTACAGGTTCACTGCTAAAGTATAATAATAATATGTCGTCTGTGCTGAGGCTTACCAGGGCCCAACACAGTTAAAATGTTTTATTTCTTAATAAAAGTTCTTGAAATTTCACCATCATCACAACACCATAAAGTAGCAGTAGCACATCTTTTCTACCGTAGCCCAAGCAAACGCTCCTTCCTGCAAAAGCTTTAACAATTCTACATACAGACTGTAAGGTTGTTGTCCAAAATTCCGCATCATTGTCATTGTTTCATGTTGAATACGTCGGCCCCTACCGGCCTGGAGTAGATCCAGTATGACAAATATGACCTCAAATGCAGCCTATGCAAAAATGTCCTTTGTTTTTGTTAATGCTTTAATGTTGTCAGTGTTTCATCTCTTAAGGGTTCACCATTGCAAATTTATGATTGTTTAAAAAAAAAAAAAACTTTTTTTAACCATTCACTGGTTTAATGCTGTCATGTTCCCTCTTCAAGTTGCCATGATCTTTGTTAGTGTTGTTTTTTTTTTTACTTACTGCTGACATGATCCCATCTTTTGTTTGCTTTGCAAATGCTGTTTTGTTGTGACTCTCAGGACCAACTAAAAGTATTTGGTTAAAAAAATTAATAAAAGTAATTCTCAGGAAACATTTTCAGTGGTGTTAAAGTACAAAAAAGGGAATCATAAAAAACACACATATTATACATTTAATATAAATACAGCGTTAATTAATCCATTAACATAAACATAAACATTATTTTTGCCTTTATTATTATGTCACTTTTTATTATTTAATAAAACAATCATTATTATTCACAAGTGCTTCTCCAGGAGATTTACAATCATAACACTGTGGTGAGTTATGGGAAACTGGCTGCTGCACTCAGTGTTACACCTTAGCTCGACTGTTTGAAGTGTGTGTGTGTGTGTGTGTGTGTGTGTGTGTGTGTGTGTGTGTGTGTGTGTGTGTGTGTGTGTGTGAAATGTGTATTTTCAGCTCTGGGATTCACTGATTTACAGTAACAGCATACATCTTTTCCCATGATATAATGTTGACAGACCTCATTTTGGTCTATGTAGGGCAAGTCCAGGAAGGCATGAAGAAATGTATATTTTGTTCAGCAGGCAAATTCCATGGCTACCTTCTGTGTGAATATTTGTCATATTTGAAATGACCACTGACCTCTGTGCAAGCCAGCAAGCGTTACTTCAGTGTGTGCATGCAACATTGGAGACATATTGAGCTTATTATGACAATAAAAGTGTTATGACTGAAAAGCGTGTGAAGCGTCTGCCAGGTGAACTCTCCATCCAGACACATTATCTACAAAACAACACATACTTTAAGCTGGAATAGAAAATGTAGGACTCATCCAAAGGCATATACTGATAATCAGTTATATGATGCTACATTACAGTTATAATCCTTGGGATGATGGGGTGTACTCTTATAGGAAAATAATCAGTTTGGGTTGAAAATCCAACAATAGGTTGGTTGAACAAGTTGACTATTTTCCAATAACTTTATGTCCCAATGTGCTTTATTCCTCTTATACCACAGCAATTTGCCAGTGATGACAATTTTGATTTTATTAAAGAATGACATGTCATACATTAATTGTTTATAGTTACATTTAATGTTATGGAGCATCTGCAAAACAAGTTTTCACTTATAGTACGTTATACACAGTCATTCTTTCACCAGCCTTGCTTTCTTTTCTCTATCTTGAATTTAAGAAGATAAAAACACACAACTTGTCACATTACCGAGAAATCCTTTGTCCTGTGGTGGAAAACCTCCTGACTGTTAAAAAAAGTACTGACACTGGAGACTCCTTTCATAAATTTTAAATAAACATCTCCTTACAGAAAACTTCACCACATCAATGACTGTACAGTTTTGTTTGTTAAATAAAAACAGGTTTTTAAGTCCATTTATTATTAGGCTTAGATTATGTGGAGTGCTATATAAGTTCCTGAGAAAGAGTTGTTACTATAGAAACAATAATGTATTAGAATGAGTGCATATAATACAGTACACACGGATCAGTCCTGACATTAAAACCACCTGCCTAATATTGTGTAGCCCCCTTTAGCTCTGACCCGTTGAGGCATGGACTCCACAAGACCTCTGAAGGGGTGCTGTGGTATCTGGCACCAAGATGTTAGCAGCAGATCCTTTAAGTCCTGTAAGGTGCAAGGTGGGGCCTCCATGGATCGGACTTGTTTGCCCAGCACATACCACAGATGTTCGATCGGATTGAACAAATGTTCATGTCATGTTCATGTCATGTTCCTCAAACCATTCAACTAATGTTCATGTCATGTTCCTCAAACCATTCAACTAATAATCATGTCATGTTCCTCAAACCATTCAACTAATGTTCATATCATGTTCTTCAAACCATTCTTGAAAATTTTTGCAGTGTGTCATGGCACATTATCATGCTGAAAGAGGCCACTGCCATTAGGGAATACGGTTGCCATGAAGGAGTGTATTTGGTCTGCAACAATGTTTAGGTAGGTGGTACATGACAAAGTAACATCCACATGAATGCCATGACCCAAGGTTTCCCAGCAGAACATTGCCCAGGGCTCACATGCCCACTGTAGGTGCTTTAGGCAGTGGACAGGGGTCAGCATGGACACTCTGACTGGTCTGCAGCTATGCAACCCCATATACAGCAAGCTGCGATGCATGTTCTGACACCTTTCTATCATAGCTAGTATGAACTTTTTCAGCAATTTTTGCTACAATAGCTCTTCTGTGGGATTGGACCAGACAGGCTAGCCTTCACTCCCTACGTGCATCAGTGAGCCTTGGGCATCCTTGACCCTGTCGCTGGTTCACCGGTTGTCCTTCCTTGGACCTCTTTTGGTAGGTACTAACCACTGCATACCAGGAACACCCCATAAGACCTGCTGTTTTGGAGATGCTCTGGCCCAGTTGTCTAGCCATCACAATTCGGCCCTCAAAGTCGCTCAGACCCTTATGCTTGCCCATTTTTCCTGCTTCCAACACATCAACTTTGAGAACTGACTGTTCACTTGCTGCCTAATATATCCCACCCCTTGACAGGTGCCATTGCAACAAGATAATCAATGTTATTCACTTCACCTGTCAGTGGTGTGTTATGGCTGATTGGCATAAGTAGACAGATTCAAGGTTTGAACACTCTGGTATAATACAATATAATGCAATACTTAAAAAATACAATGGATAGTTATTACAGGTGCTCTAAGGTACAGTCACTCCCCTGTCCTTCTTTATTAAAGATGATTTTATCAAGAGTAGGCAACATTTTTGTGCTTGGTAAATTTTTCAAATTATTGTGAAGTTTAGTGCAAGTTCATCTGAGTGCACAGAGCATCTCAGATGAACTTGTGTTTTGTTGCTCTGGTCTCTAAGCTGTGTTTCTTCTCAAATAGGTCTCTGAGATTTTAGCTCTGTTTCCCTCACACGGCCTGTGTGTCTCCTCTCAGTAGTGTGTGAATACTCATGTTTGCTGCACAAACACACCAAAACTATCCATGTCTAAGAGCTTTGATCTATATAGGTGCGGGGCAAAAGAGGTTTCAGATCCTTAACCTCGTAAAAAAAAGACTTCAGATAAGTGCAGATAAGTGCCAAGTTCTTATCTTTTCCAAAACATGGTCATTTTTCTACATAGGCAAATAGAAGAGTCATAATTTTTGAATTTATGAATCCATTTGATTTTTTTGTTAAGAATCCATTATTTAGAATTGAGAACCTAATTATTAATAGCTCGATAATGAAGCTATTAGGGTTGAGCAATGTATTATATCTCAAGGTCTCAACAAAGGAATAATAAGAATGATGTGGGACAAACTAGTACACATGCACACTTAAAAACTGGTAGGTGGCTTCATTCATCATTTTTTAATCATTCAACTCCCTAATGCTCAACAGGGGTCATGTTATATTTTCCCCGGTAAACATTGTAAGAAGGGGTGAATCTAGGATCTAGTGCTCAGGCCCTAATGATTGTGACATGCAAAGCACTAGTTGATAGATTGAAGGTTATACAATACCATGTACAAAGCCTGACTTGACTTTTCTTTACCAATTTGGTTTGCAAATCCATCCATTTTCCATACCGCTTCCCCTACTCAAGGTTACGGGGAGCCTAGAGCCAGGGATCTCTGGGCTCATGGCGGACAGGGTGCCAGCCATCACAGGGCACAATCACACACACATTTTGGACAATTTGGAAATGCTAATCAGCCTACAACACATGTCTTTGGATTGGGGAAGGAAACCAGAGTACCTGGAGGAAAGCCCCGAATCATGGGGAGAACATGCAAACTCCACACACATGGTGGAGGCAGGGTTTCAAACCCCAGTGGTGTGAGGCAAACGTGTTAACAACTAATCCACCGTGCACCCTGGTTTGGAAATCGTCAAGTGTGTGTGTGTGTGTGTGTGTGTGTGTGTGAGAGAGAGAGAGAGAGAGAGAGAGAGAGTGACTAATGCATTTCATGCTATAAACCTACATAAGAATTCATTGCAATTAACAGTTGTGAAAGTTTTCAGGGACTCTCTGTTGACCTTTTAGCCCTGTAAATAAATAAAATGAAATAAAAGTCCCCTTATACATCAGGTATTCAACTATGTAACTAGAAGGACACCCAAATTCTACAAAAACTGTCACTGAGCCACAGAGCCATTACTTGATTGACAAATTTCTGCAAAATAAATTGAATATATGAAAAAGAAAAAGATTCAAGATTCAAAAGTTTATTGCCAATCCTTCTGAAAGACCATCAATACCGTACAGATTGTGTTATAAAATGGTTGGAAATTACAGTGTGGGGTGATGTGTACAGGTGGAGTGTGTGTATTACAAGTTTGAAATGAAATATGGTACAAGTAATATGTGAGGTAGGTAGGTAGGCTGTAGTGCAATAGTAAGACAATAGAAGTAAAAAAAAAAAAAAAAAAAAAAGACATCATGAACTACAGGTATCAAATTAGGTTTAACCTTGTTGTTTTATTTTTGGCTCAAGCAACAGTTTCAACAAAAACCTGACACAAAGAGGACACCAGACAAAGCCATATCTCATTTATGACAACTCTTTGGAAGGTGGAAGTAAGTAATAGCACATATTGCTTCTTTTTTTGAGAGACTTCCGGTTCTATTCCGCACTTGTTTTAAATGTAGTAGAGTAACAAAAGTACTGTGACTTCCATTCATCCTTCCATCCATTTTCCATACTGCTTATCCTACACAGGGCCACGGGAGAACCTGAAGCCTATCCCAGGGAACTTAGGGCACAACCCATCACAGGGCACAATCGCACACAATGCGAAATTGTGTTTAGACAATGTGTCTTTGGTCTACTTTTGATTTCACTGCCAAAGAATACTTGGGGGGAAATCTATGACAGAGTAAATAATGTACCTTGTTCATGTTCCACACACTGTGAAAGTATTCACATGTGTTTTCTCAAATCACTGCTGATGAATTTTTATGGACGGTCAGTGAGCTCAGTACTATCAGCCCAAAGGGAGATAAAATCCAGGATCTACAGCAGAAGCATTTCATTCGGTGTACTCAGTTTAAACGTGCATTAATCTACAGTCTGGACGAAAAAGAAATCAGCCTCAGTGTCACTTTTTTCATGCCATTCTGTGTACTGGGTGTTCAAAAAGTCAGGAACCAATGAGAGTACAACTACATATATTTAATTTTGTATTTATTATTTACAACATATGCTCTACATGTTCACCCTTATGCTCTATGCATTTTCTCAGCTGCTGTATCATGTTTTTGTGGATTTTGTTCAACATATTGCTATTGATTCCTGGTTTTTGGACACCCTATATTTTTATTACAACCACAGGTTTCCTGTTTTTTTTGGATACCCTATATTTTTATTAGAACCATTGGTTGTGCTCTTGCACTTGGTTCAACAAAAGTCCAAAATAATCAACCTTAGGACATATGTTAATAGCAAATATTCTGATGCGGATGCCAGACTTTATACTGTATATTGATGCAGGTTTATCTTTGAAAGATTTATCCCTGCTAGCTCATTTATACCTGCCTTGCCTGACTGAGACAGATTTTGTGTTTAGGCGTATGAGTAATCCACATATGAAACTGAGATGTGTCTGCAAATCCTATTCAATTGCTTTTTTTCCCCTGGTCTGAGAGAGGGATTAAGATCAGGATGGAAACAATATAGTGCTGATCTACAATGCTACAATAGTATGACGTATACAACAAACCAATTTACAGATGGGTAACAAATTAAACAAAGAAAGGAAGAAATGCTCTGTTGTGCTGCCATGGTTGAGTCCACTTGTTTTCTTAGAAGGATGCGTCACTGCAGTCAGTACAGAGTTCTTCTGACTGATCACCTTTATTCTATAATGAAACGTTTCTATACTGACGGGAGTCAATACTCACCAGATCTCAAACCAATTGAATACATATGGAAGATTTTGGAGAAATGTATTAGACAAGGCTCTTTACCACCATCATGAAAACACCAGTTGAGGGAAATCTTTTGGAAGAATGGTGTTATCACTCCAGTACAGTTCCAAGGAATTGTAGAATCTATGGAAAGATGCATTGAAGCTGTTTTGATGTCTTGTGGTGGACGAACCTTACTAAGGCATTTTATGTTGTTTTTCCTTTAATATGTCCCACAACGTATTTATGTTAACAGGAACAATTTAGCGTTATGTATCTTATACGCTACAGTGACATACACTTTAAAAAGTTTGAGAGTTGCTTTAGGAACCAGTCCATGCTCGAATAATAAAGTGAGCGGGAATGCTTGGCATGGCACATTGTACAACGTTACAGGGCAATTTTTTTAGCTGGTCTGCTGTGGTTGTGCTTATGCTCAACTTGTTTAAACATTTGAAAAGCACATTTCAGACAGACGAGTGCAGCAGATTTCATCATAAACCTGCAATGGGCAAACTTACAGGAGGGCCATTCACACACTCATGTCAACAGGCTAAACAGTTCAATCAGCAAATACCATAAAACACCAACTGAAAGAGTTTCGGGAAGAAAAGCCCCTCTTTCTCCAAATGCCTTTCAGTGGGGCCAGTTTATTTGACCTTCATGTTCTCCTCAGGCCATAATGCCCCATTTTACATTTTTACAAAAAGTAGAAGAAGTAGTTGTTCAGGCTCTTTTTTGACCTGAGTGTAATGAGATCGAATACAAGTGTAATTTTAAATCTGAAAAAAGATGATGTTAGTGGCATCCCATTCCCTGCATCTCTTAATTTTAGATCCACATGTACACACTCACACACACAAACATAACTGCTTTTAGGAGGACTCCCAAGCATGTGAACAGACTATGAGAGTCCATCTATCTAATGATGTGAAGAATATATACTATAATATATACTATATACATACTGTATATCTATGTATTTCTAACAAATGGGCATCATAAAATATATTGTAAATGCTGTACAAAGTACAAATATACAGTACTGGGTAAACGTCTTAGGCACCCTTTTTTGTTCTGAGTACAAACTTTGTTATAGATTTCTATTGTATGACTTCTACATTATCGAGTCAGTACAAAAACATTTTAGATTCCCAAACATTAGTTTTCCAGCACATCAGCAACGACATCTCAACTGGTGAAACTGTGTTTGTCCTTGATTCTTCCTGTCCTGATTTCCAGTTTTTCCTTGCTTCCAGATTGAGGAGTTAAGAAGTAAAAAAGAGAAGCAAGCAAGTCTTCACTGAATTGATCCAATTTCAGTCATCTGAAGAACATGACTTGAGTTGATAAAGTAACAGACTGACCCTTATTAAAATGGACAAGGGGACTCAACCAAGGTGAAATGGGCAAGGGAAATTTAAAGAAAGCTGTGTAACAACTAAACGGGAAAGCATCCTAGAGGTTAAATTTCTACTTTGGGACAGACAAGCAGACAGAGAGAGAGAGACAGAGAGAGAGAGAGAGGGAGAGAGAGAATGAGAGACTCTGGCATGGGGAGAAAGACAAATATCATCCCATACAACTGAAAGTGAAGTGGCTACTGTCCCAGTCTGAGACAAGGAGGAGTTCTTGGAAACTTTCAGAAAGAAAGAAAAACTGTTAGCTTATTCAAATCCAAAAATAAGTAAACCTTGTGCAATGCTTAATATTAATCTTTCATAAGACTTACTGTAGAGGTTTTTTGGATTCTCACTGTAAAAATTTCAGTCTTTATAAACACAATTAATGCTTTGCCCTGCACTCACGCTGGCAGCTATTTTTCACCTCAAGTTGCTCAAATCACTCTATGCTGGTTGCTAGTTGGCGTTCCTGTTTTGAATTTCCCTCGTACCGTTTGGCTAGTGCAATATGACAGCATAAACTACACAGCTAGCTGCACATGTAAAACCACCCATTAAACCACAAATCAGAAGACTTCCTGCCAAAAATGAAATATTGCACCCTTTTTTGACCACAAAATCAAATGTATTCATGAGAAAAAAAAATGAAAAATTATTGAAAAATGATTGTCTGTAATTGCATTTGTGCAGTGTATCACTGTCTGTGCATATCAAAATAAGCCAAAAACAATGTTTGCTCTTCGTAAATGCTGCAGACTGTCTGCAGAGAAAACATCAGCAACGTTTTGTTTCGGTTCATCAAGCACTTAGCAAGCTCATAGCAAGCACAGTGAACTTGATCAGGAATGAATATCTGAGAGAAACAGTTGCTTCTCATTTGTAAATTACCCTGCCCACATTGTGTCAATAACAAATTTTTAATCACATATGTAAGGAATAAATCACTTGACGGGTTGCTGTTATAGAAAAATACTCAAGACATTGCGGTGTGATGTAACGTGAGTTACTGTTCCCAACCCGAACATGTTTATTTTCACTATTCACTTTATGCACAGCAATTTGCCAACAACTACAATTTTTTTTCTTTATTAAAGAACAACACATTATTCTTTTTATCTGTTTATAGTTACATTTAATGATGCAGAACATCCAAGAAACGGGTTGCCGTTTATTACCTAAGTTATAGCAGGTACACACAGTCATTCCCTCACTTTCTCTTGATGGTAATAAGACAGCAAAAATGCAGCTTTTTTACAGAGAAAACTTAAAGTGCAAAGTCCTCTGTAATTAAGACTTAAGACATGAAACTTAAAGGAAGGTCTATACCTCTTACTACTGACACTGGAGACTCCTTCCATAAATGTCTCCTTACAGAAAGCCTCACCATATCAACGATTATATCTTTTCACAGTCTATAGTGCGTGCATATGGTTACCAAGCAACCACACCATGCTGATGATAGCAAAGTGACAGATAACCTTCTGGTGCTAACAGCTTCTGATATGTACATCGGACTGTCATGCTACTCACACTAAGCGGTGTCCATTAAAATCTTCTACCATGTCAGAAATCCATTGTGATCCCCAACAGCTCCCTGAAACGGATTTGTCAAGCATTGTTTATCCTCTTACAGTGGGTTTCACACACCATTTACCATCCAATCACAATGTAATGGCAACAAATTTTCATGACAGCAAAAATGTGCATACATACAGTTTAAGAGCAACCTTAGAGGTAGCCTGAAGCTACATTTTTGTACTAAAATGAATAATAAGCATGCATGGCCATAAAAATTTTAGGCCAAAATCTAACATCTAAGGCACTTTTTGTGTGTACTCTTTATTTCGTTAGTGCTTTGCTAACAAGTTACAAGGCTAACATTAATAACTAGGGCATTGTTTGCTGATTGATTATTTTTGGGTTAACAGGAAACATAGATTCGTAGATTTGATTTTTATTAAAAGCTTTCTCGAAATCACTGTCATATTTAAATCAAATTTATTACAAATACTGTAGGAGCTGATCAGTATCTCACACTAAATACACCCAATTGTGTCAGCTGTGTTGTGACTTTCAAGAAGTGCTGTTAGATTTCAAAGCCCTCATATGGCTCCTGATGAAACCTGCGTGTGAATACACACTCAAAATTGGGCAGCAGTTCTAACAAGCCGACTGCATCAGCAAAATGGCTCCATATCAAAAAGATTCTGGGCAAATTTCCCTTAACAGGGTCAAATTAGCTAGTTTTACAGTTGTATGCAAAAGTTTGTGGCTAAATTACATATTTTGTTGATTTTTTATTTGAAAAGAAGTAAACACAACATCAAGAGCAAACAGTAAAATCAATCTGCAAATATTAATGTACAATTACTTTATGTTTGATGAATTTAAATAGTAGAAGGTTGGAATAGTAATTGTAGCATGTGCAAAAGTTTGGATGCTCTTCTAAGTCGGTCCTTAGTAGCTAATGCCCCCTTTGGCAGATATTTCAGCTTGCAAATGCTTTTTGTAGCCAAGTGTTTTGTATGAGTCTTTCTATTCTTGTGTAATGAGTTTCCACCCACTCTTGTCTTTCAATTATGTTCGAGTCAGGGGACAAAAAAGCTTCAGCTTGTATTTCTTGACATAGTTTTTGGTGGATTTAGATGTATGTTTTGAATCATTGATATGTTGTAGAAGTCAGCCTCTTTCAGCTTCAGTTTCTGGACTGACGGCGTCACATTTGCTTTCAGAATTTGCCACACAACCCAAAAGCATAATAGATCCACCCTCATGCTTAACAATTGGCAAGGTGTGCTTTTCATCAAATACTGCCCCTTCTTTTTCTCCAAACATACCTTTGGTGATTGTGATAAACAGTTCCATTTTAACTTCATCACTCCAAAGCACTGGTGTTGCATACATCAGACGTTCACTTTGATGGGAACCAGGGTTAGGCTTCCTTCCGATGACTCTTCTATGCAGATTTGTGCAAGCAACCGTGCACCATTACTACTGTGCCAGCTAAATCTTCCTGCAGGTCCTTAGTGTCCTATGGAGATTTTGCTTTGCTTTTCTGGCCAGTATATGAGCAATTCTATCTGAAAGTTTTCTTTGTCTTCAGACTTCCACAGTTCCCCTTAACTGCCATTTCTCAATAACATTCCTCTGTTTTGTATCCGTTAGCTTCATTTTCAGATCCTCAGTCAGCTGCTTAGAGGAGCCCATGGTTGTTGGGTGTTAGCACAAGGGTTCACTCTGGAATTGTTATTCCGAATGACAATACTTGACCTGCGTGATGAGTCAATTAAGATCTAATGAGTTAATGAGACTTTACAACTAGAAGGATGCCAAATTACAATTTTTTTTTCTATTTTTTAAGTTCCTCAAATATAATCTAACTGTGCATTAACATATGCAGAAAAAAATTATTTTATAAAATAGATTGCTGAAGAAGCGGTATTTACTTCTTTTCACTTCAAATCTATAAACACACCCCCTCATCATTGTTACTATCTGGTTGCTGAGTCTTGCAGTATCTCATTAGTATAAAAGTATGTATGTATGTATGTATGTATGTATGTACAGCAAGTATATAGTATATACAGCAGGTGACTAAGTCATAATATTGCACATTGAACATTCAGAACATTCTGAAAAGTGACCAGTGATAGAATTGCACATTACCCTCTACATTGGTGTAAACAGTATAGACACATACTACAGTTTGGAGTGGAATAAGTGAGCATAGTTGAGTAAGTGACCAGAGATAGAAATTGCACATTTACATTCTACATTTAGTGCATTGAGAGTTAGAGTCCTGATAAATAAAGTGACCAGTATTGCACATTGACATTCTACATATGATATAAACAGCAGACAAAAGTAGAGATTGTTGAAATAAGTGACTGTAGTTGGACACAGTGATCAGAGTTAGTACTGTACATTCACAATTAACGTTTAGTGCATTTGTGAGTTTATAGTCCTGAAAGCGAGTGGTCCTTGTTCTTAAGGATCTGTACCGCCTGCCCGAGGGCAGGAGATCAAACAAGTGGTGGTCTGGGTGTGATGTCTCCTTGATGATGTTTTTGGCCCTAGTGAGATAGCGAGAGCAGGCAGTATCTTCCAGGGAGGGTAGTGAGCAGCCAGTGATTTTTTTGGGCTGTGTTGATTATCCTTTGGAGGGCTCTCTTGTCTGCTGCAGTGCAACTGGAGTACCACTCTGAAATGCTGTATACTAGCACGCTTTCGATGGTGGAGCGGTAAAAGGCCACCAGCAGTTTGCACTCCAGGTTGTTTTTCCTGAGCACTCTGAGGAAGTGTAGCCGTTGCTGTGCTTTTTTGATGGTTGCTAAGGTGTTAGCAGACCAACAGAGGTCATCAGATATATGGACTCCCAGGAATTTAAAGGTGTGGACCCTTTCCACACAGTCCCCATTGATGTAGAGTGGGGCTGGGTCAGCGCTGCACCTCCTGAAGTCCAGAATGAGCTCTTTTGTTTTTGAGGTGTTTAGAATCAGGTTGTTATCTGAGCACCACATCTCCAGTTTCTGTACTTCATCTCTGTAAGCTGATTCATCATCTCCTGAGATAAGTCCAAGATAAGTCCAATCACTGTAGTATCATCAGCAAATTTGATGATGGGGTTGGTAGAATGAGTGGGAATGAAGTCATATGTGTTCATATATATTTACATATAATTATATAGCTATTTCAGATTTCCTTAACACAACATACCGTCATACCTCTAACAGTCAAAAATGAGCCATTTGAGTGGGAACAACTGCACATTGTTGGAATTAGGAATATTCTGGTATTTTCCGATCTTCAACTGCCCAGTTTCACTGTGTTCACTGCAGTCTCAGATTCCTGTTCTTAGCTGACGGGTGTGGAACCCAATGTGGTCTTCTGCTACCATAGCCCAACCACCTCAAGGTTTGGCGTGTTGTGCATTCTGGGATGCTTTTTTGCACGCCAAGGTTGTAAAGAGTGATTATTTGAGTTAATGTAACCTTCCTGCCAGCTTGAACCAGTCTTTCCATTCTCTCTCATCAACAAGGTGTTTCCACCTGCAGAACTGTATGTTTTTTTCTTTTTCGCACCATTCTATGTAAACTCTAGTGACTATTATGTGTGAAAATCCCAGAACATCCGAGCGCAGTTTCTTAAATACTCAAACCAGCCAGTCTGGCTTCAGCAACCATGCTGCAAAGCAAGTCACTGAAATCATTTTTTTCCCATTTTGATGTCTGGTGAGAATATTAACCGAAGCTCTTGACCTATGTATGCATGATTTTATGTATTGTGCTGTTGCCACTTGATTGGCTGATTGGATAATTAAATAAGTAAGCAGGCATTCATACAGTGGATGCTGAGTCTACATTAAGCCCTAAAATATCCTATATGTGAAAAAGTGTACTTTATTACACTTATTGATTAAAACCACCCACTCAGGGATTAAAGCCAACCCAAATTCTCATCTAATAAAAATCTTCACAAGATTTACTTGTTTTTTGTATTTCAATAGTGTTTCAACTCACAAAACCTATCTTAATAATAATAATAATAATAATAATAATACTGAAGTATCCTAATAGCAGGAAACTTCAGTGAAATGCAAGACATTATATATGTTCCCAATGTGCAAATAATGTATGTTATAATGATCTGCTGTGTTTGCATTACTTCACAGTGACAGCTAAGCCATGCCTGAATGAAATCTGCACTCGAATATATTGTGCAGAATTATAGGGTAGCATCCTTTTTTGGCAGACGTTTGCATCATACTGTTATTCTTTTGTCTGAGGTTTGAAGTGTTTGAACTGGTATTCTTGAGATTTACCCTTCATAGAATCCCTCTCTGCCTGTGTTTGCCAAATATATTTGACTTTCTTGGATCCACAATGGCTCTATGGAACTAATTCTGATTCCTGGAGAACTGCAATGGAAAATACTGTCTAGATTTTGGCCCCGTCCTATTGCCGCAAAACACCTGCCGAATTTTAAACAACGGAATAGTGAGACGTCGAGTCCAATCAGTTGAACAATAGGACACGCAACACACATATCCAGCTTGTGGTTTGTTTTTCCAGCTGCACTTTAACTAGATTAGAGGCCACACTTGTTCTGAATGCCAATACTCTTTTTAAAGCACCCTCGTTCACTTCATCCCTTCATGTTCCCTTGGTTTAATCCTTAGCCATCTCATGAGCTGTTTCTAATACTTTATTTTCGTTCAGATCCCTTCAGGTAAATCTGTCAAGGTCATGTGTAATCCTGTTCTTAATTACACCCTCCATAATTTTGTGTTGCATTTGCACACTTGTGCAATGCAGGTGTTACACACTTCAGAGGGTTGAGGGAAGGTCTGCGAGGGTCCATTGGAAACAGGATTGGAACGCAGAGGAAATCTGATACGAACTGAGGAAGTGCACTCAGCAGGGTCGAGGAAATAGGTGTTTACTGCCACCTAGAGGGAAACCAAATCATTAATAAATCATTATTGTTTTTAAAAATACAGAAACAATGGTTTGTTAGCAATTAATGTTAGGTGTAGAGTTAGGACCAACAACATCCATGAAGATTTGTTTTTTATTACTTTTCCTTTTTTTCCACCTATTATTTCATCCTTTGTTGTTTAATTTTTTCACCTATATTTCTGCCCAAGTATGCTGTGGGACATCATAATGTATGTGAAGTATTAAAAAAAATTATATTTAATATTTAGTTATTATATCAATCTAATAATAATATAATATTTCAATCGCAAGCTAATACACCATTGCCAGAACAGTCAGTTCTTATTACCTGCAAAGTGCTTTCTATGGTATATTATGATAAACCAATAATAATATACTTATAGTATACTTTATATATATATATATATATATATATATATATATATGCAGCTAAATGCATTTAAATACAGCTTGTCACATTACAGAGAAATTGAAAAGTCCCCTGTCCTGAAGATTTTTCATGTTGGGAAGCCCTGACACTGGAGACTCCTTCTATAAATGCTAAATAAACAGAACACAAGAGGAAGTGTGTTATCGTGAATAACATCATACCTGTGATGTGTTCGTAGGCACAAGCCAACTGCATAAACGTTTCTTTTTTTTTTTTCCATTTAAAGACAATAGGATACAAACTGTTGCAATCAACTGTACAGTGTATGTAAAATAATTCATGTAAAAGATAAATTGTGATTTATCTAAAAAGATAAAAAGATAAATCATGTCAGATCTTTTTCCACCTTTAACATGATATAGCAACAAAATTCAAGTGAAACAGAAACATTTCCGGGGAAAACATAAAAAATTACACAATGGTGGCATAAGTGTGCACACCATTTTGTAATGGGGCATGTGACTGTGCTCAGAATTAACCACATTCAAACTCATGTTCAAAAGTAATTATCATAGACCTGATTCTGATTAGCCTTAAATAAAGATCAGCTGTTTCTTTAGGATGTTCCTGACATCTTCTTGGTTCCATCTGACTGCTGAAGCCATGGTCCTCAGAGAGCTCACAAAGCATGTATGAGATCTCACTGTCGAAAGGTATGGATCAGGACAGGGGTACGAAATAATTTCCAAAACATTAGATGTACCATGGAACAGAGTGAGGGCCATCATCAAGTGGAGAAAAAGATCTGACATGCTTTATCTTGGTTTCATTTTTTTACATCACATAAACCTACCATTTTAAATGGGGTATGTATATCCACTGTATATATTAATAAAAAATCTCCGCATATAAGCACAGTACATTGCCAGACTGAGTTATTTTATTATAGTATAGGACAGTTTTCAAACACTTCTATTCAACACAGTTAAAGAAAAGCCAAGTGTTTTGTGTGACTCGGATGTACAGTGTTTCCTGGTATAGAATGCAAGCCTAATTAAATGCATAGCTTCACTAAATAAACCAGTAATGAGATGAAACAACCTCCCATTCATGTGATACTAAACAGGAATGTGCTGATATTACATTTTCAAACCATGAGAACTGCCTAAGTTCCTGTCACACTTTCTGAATAAAAATCTAAAACCAAACATATACATGTTTTGTGCCATTATTTTGAAATGTGCACGATGACAAGTCATATTTATTCTAACGGTACAGCCGATTACCATCACATGCTCAATAGTGTAATGTGCATTAGTCACTGACATTAGTCAGGACAGAATAAAGAGGGTGTTTATCACATTCTACACATAACGTATGATTTATAAAAGTGCGTGATGTGCATATATTTTCACAATGGCTGTATTTTCTGGACAATAAAACAATCCTTAGTATGAGACACAAATGATCGCATTGACACAAACACACACTGCTTTCATGAATAAGTCACAAAGTATTGAAAATGCTTGTGTGGCAGAGCTATACCTCAGCTAAAAACCTCAGTAACATGGGAATGTGTGAATTCTGGCTCTGACAGTTCCTCAACCTCAGCTATATCACTCGAGACGTGTGTGGGACTGTTTTTAATTCCGTCGTCGTTCTCATATTTAGTTGTACTTGCCAGTGATCGAATTTAAAGAGGTCTAGTTCCCAAAATATAAACAAACTAGTAGCTTAATTTAAAAGACTGTGACCCTCACCTAAGGACTGATCTTTGAGCTTCAAATCTGACCACTCGTTTGCACGAAAGTAAAAACCTCCTGCTAACGCAAGGTTACTGCAGATGCTTACTAACCAAGTTTGACAGCTAGCTAAGTTAGCTAACCAATGCTCTCTGCAAACATCAGCATACTAAATTAGACTAGTTATATGAACAAGTTTAGCTAAGTCTGGGCTATCTGATACTTTATACCATTTTACTATTTAGTAGCTAACTTTTTATGTTATCTCAATATGTCAGATTTTTGCCCAAGTGCTACAACACATTTCTAAGTAATGATTTTTCTTTTTCAGCTTGTTAGCTTTGAGAACCATGTTTACGTAGCATTGTTAACCCTTAACAGTTCACCAATGTCATCAGAAACTGAAAAACTGTATTGTGTTAGGGGAAAAAATGGATTTAAAAAACCAAAATTGATAGATTCTGTCATATTTTGTAAAATCTGTGAAAATTAATTCAAGTATATGGTGAGTATCTCAATGAGTATATTTATGATTAAGATTAGTGATTAACAAATGAATATTACAATCTGGATAACGTCACATACACATCATTTTGCTGTATGGCCCCTCAACCCATCTTCACTAGTCCAGAAATTACAGTGTATATGTACATAGGCTTTACTAAATAAAATGTTTAAAAAAACAACAAAAAAAGGTGAGGCCATGAAAAACGACTATGGCTACTTCAGGACACAAGCAGGCGCTTTTTAAAATAAAGAAAAGCAAAATACGTTGCACCTCCTAATAAACCAATTAACACCGTGGTGCCTATGAAGGTGGGCGCTCTTTTCCTGGCCACTCTGAAAGCAGTTGGTAACACGGCTGATATGAGGATGTTGTTGACGTGTCGGAGGACCCTGCGGAATGCAGGGCGCTCCAGGACGCGCTCGTAGTATGACTCCAGATTGAGCCGTGTGCCGTTGCCCCAGTAACGACGCGAGAGGCCGAGGAACTTGAGCCGATGGAGCGTGACAGCGAGAGAAACATCGGCCATGCTGAAAAACTCGCCGCACAACCACGACTGCTGAGTTCCTTCCTCTATAGAAAGAGAAAGAGAAGAAATATCAGGTACATACGTAAAAATGGAGATCTCTTAAGATGGGTTTACACTATAAGATTTTTGGACCAATTTTACTGTTTCAAAATTGAATTCTTTGGTCATAAGCTGAGGCTGGTGATCTTAGAACACATAATGTGACATGCTCACCGGTGGCTGATTTAGTGCTACTGCAAACAAAGACAGCCAGTGAAAAAGTTCTGGCACCGTCAGAAAGTTTTTATTAGAATCTCAGCTCTTCTAAAAGCCATTAACAGGAGGATGGCATAGGATGACACAAAACCCAAAACGTGAAAGTTTAACAGCTAATGGAAAAACATTTTCTTCTGAATTAAAGAAGCCATCTGTTGCTTGTAATGTAACCTGTAATTGCAATGCAAACATACTTCAAACTGTGCATGCATTGCGAGTTGTCTTTTAAGGAAAAGGGGTGGAGCTGAGAAGGTCAGTTCCAGCTCCATCAGACTGAAATGAAGAAACTGAAGTCTGATACATTGCACAGCAATACTGTGGCTCACCAGTTAAAAAATGTGCACGATTTTTACAAGTCTAGAAACACTTTTATTACAAATTACAAATGGCACCTTTAATTTGCACCGAAGCTAAGCGTTGAGTTTTGTTACCTGGTGTCTCCTCTGCTCTCCTCTGCAGCTCGGTCTCCACCTGATCCATAACTTTCTCCAGCTCATCCAGAATCTTCTTCAGATATTTCACATTGTCGTGATCAAACAGCTTTATCTGGACACATTGATATGAATTTCTTATTTACTCACACAGTGCTGCTTATTACTCCCAAAAAAACAAAAGATACTAAAATTTTCTCACATGAACATTATGCATCATCATCCTATTTGTGTTAATCTAATAGAAAAATAAAACATACTATTTTAGAACAAGTGGACATTTCTTACTTTTAGGCGTCTCTGTTTTGAGATATAAGCATCTTTAAGCTCTGGGTTTTCTTCTGCCAGTTTCTTCAGTTCAGATTCCGTGTTCCCGATTTGCGCTGCAAGAGGGAGAAAATCACATTAGCAACTGGTAATAATATTAATTCCTTTTATTTACATTTATTCACATCTTTATTTCCATCTATCATTTTTTAAACTGAATGCATTTAATTCACACCTTTAATTTAAAAAAAAAAAAAAAAAAGTCAGCTATAAAGAATGTCAGCTTGGACCTACAATGAAAAAGGCTCAAGAACAAAAAAGATCTATAACTCCAATAACTTGAATATTATCTGTAGGGATCTGTGGGATTTATTTTATAGTTAAATTGGTCCATGGCTGCAAAAAAGTATCTATCAGATGCAAAATTAAGTTGCAAAACAAACTCTTTCTGAACTAAAAGGAAGAGCAATAAACCATTAAAAAAAGAAGAGGAGGCCTGTTAGCTGCTACAGGAAATATAGGGAAGCTGTGACTTCTGGTTGCCAAAACTTTGGCACACACCACATTTCATGCCCCCCCCCCCCCCCCCATCTGTAAAATCAACAAGGTAGCAGTACATTTTTTTTACAAATTTACAAACTTTCATCATGTTCAATTTTGTTCCCTGCAGAAGTTTTTGTTACTTCATGCCAATACAGTACATGCCATTTGACCCGGTGTGCAAATTTTGGCACTCAACGGTGCATTCATGAGCATTTTCAAATCTATAGAATAACATTTATCTAGAAGAATATTTGTATAAAATATTTGTCCAAAATAGGGAAACTTAGAAGTCAGCTCATGCTGCCTCCCAAGAACATTCATCAAATCAGCAGGTGGTGGAAACACAATCCATCTATTCTGCAGTGGGTTTAACATTTGCTATAAGGTGTCAGTATGCAGATATTTGCGTGTTACTTACCGCGGATGCGTGTGTTGGCGTAGGCCGGGATATGAGAGTCCACGGTGAGCTCAGGATGGAGAATGCAGCCATGTGTGTAAGCATCCATGGGCAATGAGTCCAGCAGCTCACGATAATGCTGCACTCTGTGATAATATGTACTCCCTGTCTCTGGGATCAGCTTTGGAGTTTTCTCTGAATCATGTAAGAAAAACACGCACATTAAATTCCTGTTTCTGAGGAATGTAATTAATGATACTAAAAATGAGCTGTATGAAGAGTTCCTATGAACTGATCTTTGAAGGTGCAGTTTGTAAGTTTTAGAAGTGTTTTTAAACTAGTAATATCCATATAATATCTAAAATCCCTTAAAAAGCAAAACAGAGAATCACAATATTGAAATGAAATGGATCTAACTAGTGTTTAATTCCAAGCTTCAGTTTATATTTTTTCTGGCCCTGAAATTAGCCAGAACAGCTGCTTAGTTCTGCCTCTTTTTCTTTTCTTTTTTTAATTTTTCCCCATTTTCTCCCCAATTTGGCTACCACCCCAGGAGGGTAAAGGTTAATGTGCTTATTCCAAGATACGTGAAGGCAGCAAACTGCTGCTCATGCTACATCACAGAATAACACATGAATTTATCTACCGTCTTCTTCATACATGATTTCTCAGACGCCCACAATTGGCTAGTGTTACTGTGATTGACAGGAGAGAGACAGTATGCCAACCCTTCCACCTAGAAAGCACAGCTTTTGCTCCCTGGACTCAAATCCACAAATCCACAAATTGCTGTGGCGTCACTGGGATTTGATCTCATGATCTTCCAGCAATAGAGCAGACTCTTTTTTGTGTTGCAGTATTCAGGAGCCCAGCCCCGCCCATTTTCATTAAAAGGTATCTCACAAGGCATTCATACTTCACAGAGCAGGTGGAGACGAATGAGAGGAAATCTTGTGAATGTTTTCACTGTGATTACAATTTGTCACACAGTCAGCAGAGGGCCCTAAATTACAAATTGGCTCTTTAAACAAAAACTACATAATAACACAAACAAATCACACACTCACCATAAACTGTCTGTCACCTTTATCCAAATTTCTGGTCATGATGAACTTAAAATGGTGATGAAAACACAAAAAAATGTAAACAGAAAATATATCAAAAAGGAACACTTTCTTCTAACTGTAATGAACATGAAGGGTAAAATTATTTTTTAAAAAAACAACATGCAACAAATTATATAAAGAGTTTTTATTTTATAAAAGTAAAGTAATGTTTATTAAATGGATATAAATAAAATGATAGACAACACTGATTTTTAAGAATACAGACAAGTGAGCAAATTCAATTCAGCAGCATAAAAACACAATGAAGGTCATGTGTAAGTTTGCACCTGCCAAATGACTAGATGTAAATATAGTGCTAGTCAATATGATAATATAATATCAATATTGTGATAAATGATATCATGGATATCGTCAGATTTCCACAAGTTGTTTTTAAATGCAACACTGTTTTCTGACAGTTTATTAGACAGCCTGTATATCATGAGACATATTGTGTAGTATGGAAATCAAGCATTGTGATATGATATTTTTATCATATTGCCTACCCCTATATAAATGTAAATATTTGACTAATAATTTGTCTAAACTTGCCAAAGCCCATTTAAGTCCCCATAATAAGGATAAAACGAGAACTTGGTGTGTTTACCATCATTGAAAGTTTCCTCTAAGTAATCCATGATCTGAATTGGGTCACAGATGACACGATCATCATGCACCAGAACAGGAACCTCGCCGGCTGGGTTCAGATGCATGAACCATGGCTCATTGTGTTCACTCAGAGGCAAGCTCACGTCATACTCCTTACACTGCAAACCCTTCTCAGCTATGGCCAGCCTCACCTGCAACACACATACAACTGACACTGTCCTTGAATGGCTCATTGTCCGGGCTCGTTTAGTTTGGCTGTATATGGAGCATCTGTTACTGAACCGATTGTGGGGGATGAGTACTTCGTTTCTGAATGTTTTTCATCCATAAAAACAACTAATTTTATAATTTGACACTTTTAAAATGACTGATGGTTTATTAGAATTATTAGCAGCCATTTTTAAGAATTAGTACACAGACAAAAGTCAAAATTAAGGTCAGTTAATTAAAGGTTAGGTTAGTCAATTAAAAATATCTCAGATATTAAAGCAAGTGATAATTGTATATTTACAGTATGTATCAACTTTGTGACTAGCATGTAAAGCATTCCTGTGTAGTACTAATTGTAAATGTATAGCATTTCTGTGTAGTACTAACTCTAAATGCTCATGAAATTGTTTTGCACTGTATGTATTATTTTTTTTTTACTGAAACTGGAATTTTCCACTGACAACCATCAAGGAAACCCTGTGTACAACACACAAATTTTGCATTATTTTATCCCAATGTATAAAGTACATGAATGGGGGAAACAATAAAATTTATAAATTGGTCAAATACATATGATCATCATGACTGGAGCCATGAAAACATGAAGGTCACAATTCATACAGCATGTCATGCCTTAAGACAAAGCAGCAAGAAGCTTGCCGCCTCATCGCTCCAGGGTCCCCGGTTCGATCCTGAGCTTAGATCTGTTAGGAGTTTCACATGTTCTCCCTGTGTCCATGTGGGTTTCCTCCAGGTTCTCTCCGGTTTGCTCCCAACGATCAAAAACATACCAGTATGTGTGTGCAGGGTTCCCTGCAATGAACTGTGATAGGCTCCAGATCCACCGTGACCAGAATAAAGCGTTTACAGAAGATGGATGGATGGATGAATGAATGAATGAATGAATAAATTAATTAATTAACAGACACCAACAGTATGTCTGTAACCACACCCTATTCAGTATAATGTACTGAAAGCACCATTTTAGAGGTTTGGCCAGTTTGTAACCATATTGTGCTCATGTACTCTCACAATGTAGGGCTACCACAATTTATTAGTGCCCAAATTAGCACTTTATAAAAGTGTATAGGAAAAAGGGAGTGGGGCACCATTTTGGACACAATTCTAGAGTTTATTTGTATTTTGTTGGAATTTAATGTAATAACTCTAGGTATTAAGGCAGCACTATATGCCATAGTGCAGTAATTCAGTAGCTTTTTTTTTTTTTTTTTTTTTTTGCTCTGTGCTCCATTTAATGCTATGACCTCCCTGATTCCTGCTGACTTTGTCATGCTTCCATATTCACTTACCTTCTGTGAACTAAATGACTGGGTCCAGTGATAAAGAACCAGTTCCGACTCTTTCTTTTTGGTGCTCTCCATTTTTGCCTCGCTGCCTTTCAGCATCTCTGCACCTGTCTCTTCCTGGAGGAGAGACTCCTTCTCGTCCTGCGCCGCCATTTTAAATGTCAATACAAGGGAGAGAACCTTTAACTGAGTCTTACAACAACAAAAAAAAAAACTACACATGCAGCGGAGACGCTGTTACAACATTCAGTTTTTATTGACGAGTAAAATCACGAGGGATTTTTTAAAATATAATATGCAACTCTATTTTAAGCTCTATTTTTTTTTAAAATATTTAAAATATTGTCAAAAGTTAAAGTTATTACTCCTATTAGAGCGGGTCCGTTGTCCCCGGTTTTCTACCCTTGCAACTTTAGTTCCTACCTGCGATTGGTTCCTATGTGCTTCAATTTCAAGAACTAATTAATTATGATTGTTTTACGAAAGGAAAAAAAAGAAAATGTTTAACCACTGTTTCCTTCTCATATAAAATTCAGTTATCTCATAGACCTTGCTGTCATTAAATGAAATACGTTTATTACTTAAAAAAAAAAAAAACGCTACATATTACTAAAACACTAGGCCAATTCACCAGTAGGTGTCACTGTATTATCGTTCCCCGTGTTCTACAGTTCAGAGAGGTAGGAAGTTTATAGAGATTTACTACACCTAGGATTCTATTCATTAAAGCATGATTTTGGATTTTGTAATACAAATACAGTGACACTGTTCCTATATAATAGGTTTATGAAGTGTACATTTTGTCATAATTAATTATCATTTTTTTAAAAACAGACTGTAATTAAATATATAGCTATTCTGAAGCACTTGTTGTAATGTAGCTTATAATTGTTTGGAGGAACCTATAGCTGTTTATGGAGCATCTCTGTATATGTTTCTGAACATTCTTTGTGCCTAAAAAACAATTTACAATATGATGACATATCAAAGTATAACTCACTTTTAACATGATTGATGGATTCACTGAAATTCTATACTGAGCTATCCTAAAAGCATTTCTTTTAAAGCTAAATATGCAGTGAAATATCAAAATGAAGGTCACAATTTATACAGGTTCCTTCCATCCATCCATTCTGTGTACCGCTTATCCTACACAGTGTCACGAGGGAGCCTGGAGCCGGTCCCAGGGGACTCAGGGCACAAGGTGGGGGACACACTGGATGAGGTGCCAACTCACCGCAGGGCACAGTCACACACACATACACACACTACGGACAATATGGAAATGGCAATCAGCGTACAACGCATGTCTTTGGACTGAGGGAGGAAACTGGAGTACCCGAAGGAACCCCCTAAAGTACGGGGAGAACATGCAAACTCCACGCACACAGGGCAGAGGCAGGATTCGAATCCCCAACACTGGAGGTGCGAGGCAACAGTGCTAACCACTAAGCCACTGAGCCCCCCACTTATACAGGTTATTTATATAAAAATATCTGAAATATTAAAGACAGTTGGTAATTCAATTTCTATACTGTACTTTGACTGCTTGATTAGCATGTATAGCACTCCTGTGTATCACCACTTACTGGAAATGTTAATGAAATAGTAAGGACATAAGTATATTTTATTTATAAAGCACATGTAAAACAGCAAAAGTTGACCAAATTGCTGTACATAGAGCATATAAAAGCATATAAAATATGTATAAAGAAAAAAAAATTAAAGACACTGAACATAAAAAATGCTGGTAAAAACAGAAATATATATGACCACACAGATTAAAATGCTCACTTATAAAAGTGTGTTTTTAGTCTTGATTTAAAAACCATATTTGAGCAGGCATAAAATAGTCTTACACTGTCTTGTGTGGTTTATTGTACTGAGCTACACTTCTTGTTTTTACTCGAACTGTAATCTTACACAGATATCTTACAACCATCAGGCATTTTGCATGTTGCATAATCCTGTTTACGGCACATTAATTTGTCCTGCTGTATAAATGTATACAGATGGAAGATCAATAAAAATATACTGAAATATAATTAGCCATTGATCATTATGGCTGGTACCATGAAAATATGAAGGTGACAAAACCTACAGAGATTTCCTATGGTTCTGTTATTTAAAGTATGGTTTTGGATTTATAATGCAAACACAGTGACATTGTTCCTATATAATAGTGAGATGTATGAGCTGTAAAATTTGTCGTAATTTTGTCATAATAATAAAACCACAGACAGTGAAGTTAAACCTATATTATTTTAAGCAGTAATCCATATAATAATAATATGGTGTTGCATTATTTTGCCTATAAATATATAATTATATATAAAATAGCACAATAGCAAAACAATGCAATCTTCACCATCACATTTGTACAAGACAAAGACAGATGTTTGTATGTGGTTTTGTTTACTACAGTGACATGCAATAAGACTTCCACCACCATTAAAGCATTTGTCTTGCACTATATTCCTAACATAACCACAAAAAGAAAAAAAATCATGCTTATATTCCAGGCCACAATGTTATACCGTGACCAAAACTATTCTGTTTCGTTATTCTAATGCCATGATATCATTTGAGTAGTTCAGCTGATTGCTGTGGTGTGGTATAAACCAGCATGTTTATTAATATACTTTTAAGTAAAAAAATATTACTACTAATATTACTACCTACAGACTAATAGACTAAAATGCAACAATACGTCATTTCTGGAGATTTCAGTACAGGTCATGCTGTACCTACTGCTTTTTCCTAAATAGCACCTGTATGGATCAGAATGAAATTGTTTCATGTGAATGAAAATGTTTTATGTGGTAACAGCTGTCTAGATAAATTCACATGACCAATTCACATTAATAAAACATATCAACATATTGATAATATTACATACAGGCATGACAAGAGATTTTCAGAAATCACGTTTCGATTCGTGAATCAGTTCAACTGACTGACTCACGCTCAAAGAGTCGTTTAAAAAGAGCCGATTCGTTAACGAAACTAGGGTTGCCTGATTGGTCACTTTTGGTTAGTTTGTCCACCTAAATCGTGCTTTGGCAGGTGGTCAGGTGGATGGATGGATGGATGGATTGACTGATTTGTTTGTTTGTTTGTTTACAGAGCAGGATTTTTTTTTAAACCCTGTGTTTTGTATGAATTGTCTTTAGTGCCTTGTTGTATGTCATTCCAGAGAGTCCAATAACATTGATTTCAAAAGAAATTATTTTTCCTTCTAAATGTGTATATATCATTTTATTCCATATATTTCAAAACTCAGTACACTGAAAATAATTGTATGGTTAACCCTCATTTTTCAACAACAAACTGGGTTTTTACATTTCAGAAATGTAAAGAACTGTATAAACTATGTAATTCTTCATGTAATTGTAGAAATATGATTACGGCAAATAGGAGAATATCTAATATTTTGTATGTCATTAAGGATACATGTGAACAAATATATATAACTCATTTAGAGATCAGGAAATTTAGGCTATTATCCTGGAAAATAAAATTTGGTGTCAATTTGACCCCAAAGAATACATTGGCCTCAGTCCACACACATACGCTTACACAGCTCCTCTGACCCAAAAGGTGCTGACACACACTATGTACAATAGTGCAAGGTGCAAAGGCTGGATGGAGGCGTAGAGGGAATACTTGCGTCTGTGACTTTCAGATACTTTTTTTGCATTTCTCACTCATAACACAGTTTTTTTTGTTGTTGTTGTTTTTTAATGATTTCTGCCCTTGTAGATCTGGCACCTTGCTGCTGCTGGACAGACAGAGGGTTCAGACTGGCTCTGGATCTCTCTGACAGTGTCCAAGGCTGGTTGGGATCTGGGAAGAACCTCTCTCCTCTCAAGTTGAGGCTTCACAAGACCCTTCCCAAGCTGCTCCAAGCAAATTCTCCTGTGATCTCTGACACTGATGCCCTGCCTTGGTATCATTGTTATCCAAAAACCATTGCATTTTTTTCCCATGCCGCTCACAGCTGCTCCTTTATGCATTGTGCTCATCAAGACAATTCTGTTCTTCTTGCAATGTTGTGCAAGCAAACACAGATGAAGTCACCTTCCTGGCCTTCATCTCAGTGAACTCTTTTGGACACACTGGCTTGTTTTTTCTAATGGTCCCCAATGTTGTGAGCTTTATACTCAACACCAGAGATGAACTAAATACACAAGAAAATCTATTACATTCAATCAGGTTTTATAGCTGTGGTCTTTGAGACTGCAAACAGAAGTTGTGTATACATGTCTGTTGGTGGTATCCAAAATCTAGCAGAAAGTCTTCTCAGAAGAGATTATTATAACAACAAAGAGGGACGAAATCTGGAATGGGATATTCAAAAAACACATATGGGTGTGATGGTCAGGTGAAACTGTGATGGCCATGTAGTGTAACTTCATATTTAAGAGATGCACAGAGGGGTCCCAGCTTCATGACACTGTACTAATCAAATACATTGTGATATTCAAGTTCAGGATTGCTGAAGTGCAGTTAAACTGATTATTATGATAGAACCTGTTGACAGCAGGTGTCTTATTGGGGTTGAAACAAAATCAATCTGGCAACCCTAAATTCATCGCCAGCGCTCCGTCTGCCTCCTCATTCACACTCGCATTCACTCACACACACGCACGCACACGCGCACACACGCCCTCCAACCCTGCCAGCCGCCTCACATCCATCTTCACACTCTCCCGTTCATGTTTATTTGTTTATGTTTATTTATTCTCCATCCGGGAAAAGAAAAACACACTGGAAAAGAAACGGAAAAAAGAACACAACAACAACAACAAGAAAAAGGATTATTATTCATTTCTGAATGACGGGCGGCCGGTTCGACTTCGACGATGGCGGCACTTACTGCGGCGGCTGGGAGGGCGGGAAAGCGCACGGGCACGGCGTGTGCACGGGGCCGCGCGGCCAGGGCGAGTACAGCGGCGCGTGGTCTCACGGCTTTGAGATAGTCGGTATGTATACATGGCCCAGCGGCAACACGTACCGGGGCTACTGGGCGCACGGCAAGCGGCACGGGCTCGGCGTAGAGCGCAAAGGACGCTGGGAGTACCGGGGTGAGTGGAGTCACGGGTTCAAGGGCCGTTACGGAGTCCGCCAGACCCGGGAGTCACCCGCCAGGTATGATGGCACCTGGAATAACGGACTGCAAGACGGATACGGGGTGGAAACCTACGAGGATGGGGGTGAGTGGAGATGAGGAATGATGTGTTAAACCACTGGAAGTGTAGTTTTAAAAATAATAAGTGAACACATAGTGGGTAGCACTGTTGCCTTGCACCTCCAAGTTTGGTGGTTTGAATCCCACCTTTGCCCTGCTTCATCTGGGTGTTCCAGTTTCCTCCTCCAGTCCAAAGACATGCAGTGTCATGGGCTGATTGGCATCTCCAAATTGTGCCCTGCTATGTTTTGGCGCCCTGTTCAGGGTGTCCCCTGGGACAGCCTCCAGGCTCCCCTTGACCTTGTGTAGGATAAGCAGTATAGAGAATTGATGGATGGAAGTAAACACACAGGTAGCAAACTGAGTTGGCCCACGGCCTATTTGGAGTCCTTCTTGTACAAGTTGGACCAACTTTGTCAAGGTGGCTGAAAGTCAGCCAACATTGGGCCAATGTTGGCACCCAGTGTTGGTCTAGAGGATTGGCTGATATTGGCCCAATGTCTGTACCTGAGTAAATATATAAATAAAAAGCTTCAAGACATGAGATGGGAACTGATTTACACGGAAGAAAATAAAGAATAAAATATATATATTTTTTTAAAAATTGGTTGCATTTGTTTGTTTGTTTGGTTGGTTGTTTTTAGTAAATTTAACTTCATATAATTTCAGGTAAAGCCTGCTTGATTGAAACTGTTAAATATTGTTAAATATTGCACACATAAAACAAGTAAATCAAACCTATATGGTATAGGTAACGCTAACATTAACATTAACGCTAACATTTACAAAATTAAATAAGTGAGTGAGTTAGCACTATAAGTTAGGCTAGACTGAATGTTAAGTTAAAAAAAAAATGGTGAGCAAATATTTATATGCAATTCAAAGAGCATACGTACAAAAAAAGAATAGGTAAATATCGTAAAAATGCAAAATTTTACCGGAATAAAGTGATTACAGAGTTGGAAGGCAAATAATACACACAGCAAGATAAGCTCCAATGTGAAGTTATAAAGAGTCTTGTTTAGATTTTGAGTAAATTATCCCTATATGGTAGCAAATTATTATTAGGCTGTTATTTTTCTGTTAAAAGTAATTATGCATGATTGTAATTCAGATGAGATTGTAATATTAACAGATTAAGTAATCAGATTAATAAATCTGCAACTGTGATTATAGCAAGGTTTTGCAAGTGGAACCTTCATTTTACAGTTACAAAAAATACTTTAGATTTTTACTGTCATATTGCAATTACAAATTTCAATTTATACACTAACAGCATTTACGCAATTACAGCTATGAATAATGGATTACGCTGCCAAAATGCACAGATTTGAGGGGGTGGGAACAAGTGAATGCTTCCAGAGGGCTAAGTGAACAGTGACAAGTAGAGAGATCTAGAAAGCTGAGAGGACTGGGCTGAAACTGCGACTCCAAGGAGTCAAACATGCAAAATGTACTTTTGTAAACCCATAACGTGATATGGAAAGCCCAAAATGAATGCATGAATAATGAGTGAATGACTGAATGAATCCAAAATGAGATGCTCACAAGATTCATTTTATACAATATTGTCATAATCATCATGAACCATGATAAAATGTTAGACACGTTCTTGTTTTGTAGGTACATATCAGGGTCAATGGATGGGTGGGATGCGTCATGGTTACGGCGTGAGACAGAGCGTCCCGTATGGCATAGCCATGACCATTCGCTCCCCTTTGCGAACTTCTCTGTCATCCCTACGAAGCATGCAGAGCAATGGTGCTGTGCTGCTGCAGGATGAGGCCTCTAACGTGCCTGCCAATGCACGAGGTGGCTTCGTCTTAAACATCCATGGTGAGAAGAAAAAACGCCCTTTGGTCCGGCGTGGATCGCTGTTCGGGAGCCTTCGTCAGCTCCGGAAGTCCGAATCGAAAAGTTCGATTTCAAGCAAGCGCAGCTCGACACGTAGTTCCGCCATGAGCCGAATCAGCTCAAGCGACGCCGAGGACGAGGACAAGACGGACACTGAGGACAATGTTGACACAGAGGACAAAATGGACGCCACAGTCACCGAGTCCTATGCAGGCGAGTGGAAAAACGACAAGCGAAGCGGCTTTGGAGTGAGCGAACGCTCTGATGGCACCAAATACGAAGGGGAGTGGTTGAACAACAAGCGGCACGGATACGGCTGCACAGTTTTTCAGGACGGAACCCGGGAAGAAGGGAAGTACAAAAATAACACACTGGTCCGAGGGATAAAGAAGCAGCTCATTCCACTCAAAAATCCCAAAACCAAAGAGAAAGTGGACAGAGCAGTGGAGGGAGCAAGGAGAGCAGCCAGTGTCGCCAGAACCAAAGTGGAAATCGCCCTGTCAAGGTAGGTGGCCTCCTGAGGGTAACACAGAAATAATGATATTTTTTCACAATATTTCTTACACAAGACTCTGTCATCCTTTACTAGTATAAGAAGAGATGTTAGAGGAGTGTACTGACTGGCTCTGCACTTGGGGTTCTGTTTTAGGGACTGAAAGGTTGAGAGTTCAAACCTAGCAACTACCAAGTGACTGAGTTCTTTGGGAGATTGTGAGTTCCAACCTCAGTGATGTCACTGTCATGGAGTTAGAGAGAACGCAATTATACTGCTGTCAGCATGGGAAGACCAACCTTACTAGCTTCCCGTCAGTCACAGTTAAGCTAGCCATTCTCAGGTGTCTGGTAACAAACGCTATTTTCACACTAGCAAGCGACAAGCCGTTTGTGTCACATGTAGTCTCTTATGTGCGGGTAGTGAGTGCCACTCTTGTTAACTAGTTAAACACATGTAATAATGCACTAATCAGTGTGAAAATTGGTTGTTTTATTTAGCAATGTTATTAGTTTCATTGGCAGATTAGACAAGCAAGCTAAATGTACTAGCTACGTACACTCACCAGAGGCACAAACGACCACCTGCTCCTTCCTTACAAGCTTTATTTTTCTCTGTAATGTCTGTATAAACATTTAGAGACATCATATGCAAACAGTAAATATGAGCTAGTGGCAGGTAGGAACTAAAGTTGTGAGTGTGGAACTGAGAAACATTGCACCACACACAGCACTAGCATTGATTCAAATGTCACTTGTCTCAAAAGTCATGGCTCCATGATGTGCACGGACATAGAAAATTAATAGTTGCCTGTTGCTTTCTCGTTTGCTTGTGTGAACATAGGGTGGGGGTGTCAACTCATATCCGCAAAAGGCCAGTGTGAGTTCAGATTTTCATTCCTATCAAGCAGATGCCACACCTGATTCCACCGGTTTAATTAGTCAAGCTTCGCCTTCAGGAGACTATCAGGTGTAGTTCTGCTCGGTTGGAACGAAAACCCGCACTCATACTCGCCCTGTCTGGATACGGTTGGACACCCCTGATGTTCGGTAATACAGAACAGGGCAGTCAGCACCCTCTTCTGAACTCGTTCAGCTGCCACATGGCTGCCTGAGCGGCGGTTTGAGCAGATGATGTGTCTTTACGTGAGGCAGCACATTAGCCTTCACCTTCCCAGATTGGTAGCTGTTGTGTAATAGTTGACATTCAGGTAGTGGCTGAAACTTGGCTATAACTGCATAAAAAATTGCAGGACTGCCAGAGAAACCACTGCAAAGCAAAACCAAAAACCTGTTATTATTATTATTATCTTTATTATAAGTAGTGGTTTTGTTATTTATATATTAACCACACAACTCAGTTTGGACTTTGGATAAAAGCATCTGCCAAGCGAATGGGCATAAAAGCTTTTTGCTTTCCCATGTTTTATGGCCAATACTTTGATGAGTTTGGTCTCTCATTATTTGTCCGCAGAGAATTGTGGGAGTTTCCCTTATTGTATGCATGTTTATTGTATCCCTTCCAAAACTAGTCACTGCATTAGAGTAGCATTTTATATTCAAGGCCTAAAGTGACCTTTCGATCAAAGCAGACTTTGAAAACACATTTGAAAACACATTTGAAAACTCACACATGCAGTGACATGATACAAGTATATGCAAACATAATAAGAGGTTAGCATTCATGAGGCAAAGGATATTTCTGACTCATTTTATAGACAATGTGGTTTTATTATGCTGTGGTTATGCAGCGGCTATGTGCTGCCCGATTAATGGCATAACTATACCAAGCTTGAATATTAGTGCACTAAAGCATCTTTTTTTTTTATGTGAACAGTTAATGACATTTAGTAATCTAATTATCATTTTAGTATTAGGAATGCAGAAGATATATTCCACACAGATGAAGGCATTCAGTAGACACTGAATAAGTGATTATTTTGAACGGATTTGGGGATTTCAGGGAGGAATATTGCTTATATGTGAAACCTTAAACACACAGCACAAGCAGCACTAACTAATGTGCAGTACACACTTGTTTTTGTATGCTTTTCGCCACCTGATCCCTCCATGTATCAGTTTCTTATGCACTGCACTCTGTAAATAGAGTCAGTCAAATCTCTAAAGATAAAACAGAAAAGTCTCACAGCTATATTCAAATTACTGAATCAGCTCAGGAAGTTTAGAAATCAGAATACACGATTAGCCCATTAATATTGAAGTTTCTTTGAGCACTACACTCAGGCAAAACTGTGCTGATATAGCATTTTACAGTATCCCAGTATTTGATTAATATTTGAGGAACATTTCATGAGTGCACTACATACTGATAATATACTATGTGTAGTATGTTATAGTTTACACTATACTTACAGTGTATATTGTGTAACTATAGTGTAATATGCATTTACTACCTTATACCTTATACTATGCTATAGTACTGTATATGTATACAGTATGTAATATGACATTATACTAGCAATATACTAACAACTTTCCTTTGTATAACTATATATTATAATTTTAGTATATTATACTATACTGAACAATATACTGTTCTAATTCTAGTATACTTTTAGTACTACTGAATCCAATCCTTCTAATATACCCTGCTCTATATGATATTAATTGCTGCTAAATTATGCCATTCTTTATGTCAAGCTAATTGATAAAGTATATCAACCATTACCATAATGTATCTTTACACTGTAATAAGTAGTACTGTACATTATTCTATACTTTATGCTATTGGAATTACTTACTTACACTTAGTGTACTATGCTATAATGTGTAGACCTAAGTATAATACTATAGTATATATTTATTGTATTATACTATACATTTAGAATATTTTAAATGAAACAAACTACTGCACTATAATTTTAGTATGAATGAATATAGTATTATATGCTAAAACTTATACTGCACTAACTACCATAATATATCATTATTATTTGAATATGCTCTACATTATACTACCAATTAAACTATACATCATATTATACTATCTAACTTTTCTATATGTTATATAGCATGTTAGTATATTATATTTTATGCTATCCTAACTACTCGTTTTACTTTCATACTATACAAACTTTGACCTTTTCTGTTTCTTTTACTTTATTTTTAATTGGCTTGTAGCTAAGAAATTGTAACTGAAAATATGGCAGCATTTTCCAGACTTTATTCAAATTCAGATGCTAATCCGAAAATGCAAATTCAAACAGGTATTTGCCATTGCAGTTCTCTTATGAGGCATAATTCAAATTCACTTGCATAAGCATTCATTTGCATTTGCATTTGACTACTCAACAATGTACCACGGCTAAAATTAAAATTCAAACGCAATGTCCATTTCACATTTTATTGTCAGTGTCATAACTGGTGTCTGGTGTTATTCTGCTATATTGAAAAAAGTATTAGCATTCCATCCATTTGCTATTGCATTTCCCTTTCCTCACACTCCAACTTTGCCAAAAATAAAATACCCTTGCAATATCATTTGCATTTTCTCCCTTTCCCGCCAAAGGGAGGCAAGTTGTTGGTGCATTCAGAGGTTGTCCCTAATGTCTGTTATAGTTATAGCCCAATATTGTACAACTCCAAAGTGCACTGTTATTAAGCTAAACTAGCACCCACCCTAAGCCTGTGAATAACTTTTTACAAGTTTGCAAAGTCAATAAAGTTTGACTAATATTGCTGCTCTATGAGCAGGTCAAGAATCCCTTCAACCCGTACTGTTGCTTTCTTAATACGGCCTAATCATGCCAGTTTGGACTTTGGACATTGTGGTCTTTGCAACTGTTGTACCTTTTGTAACTGTTATAAAATTTGCATTTTCTATTAGCATCTGAATTGGAATAAATTCTGAAACATGATGTCATATAAGAACATGATAAAGTGCGATAAACATGAACACAAGAAATGAGGCAGAAGTTAAAATTTTATTGATTAGTGATTTATTAGAGGAGAGTAATGAACATTGATTAAAAGAAGCTTCTCAGCTCTGGGTTATTGACTTCATTAACATGTGTAGGAGTGTGTGTGTGTGTCTGTGTGTGTGTGTGTGTGTTTGGGGGGTGGACGGGTGGGTGTGTGAGTGTGTGGGTGTGTGTGAGATCAGCCAGTCGATATGATTAAGCCATCCTAGTTAGCATGTATATATACACACACACACACACATACACACTGCAAATGAAGTGGCCAACACGCTCACAGTACTTTACACCACATTAAATTATGCGTTGCAAGAAAGAATGATTTTATAATGTAGCTATAGAACAGTATGTGCAAACACACTGTACCAGCTGTGTGTGTGTGTGTGTGTTTGTGTGTGTGTATGAGTGTGTGTGACCTGAGATAGGCTAACCACACACAGCTTTGGCATTTGGTCCTCTTGGGAGGGTGGTTACACTCCCTATCACGCATACACACACACACACACACACACACACAGGGGTCATTACGGGGATAATGAAATTAGAGTAAAGCCATTGTACTACATCATAAATGTGTTCATTTACAGCAGAACTCATGTTCATGTTAGACCTCTGTGGGATTTTGTCATGTATATAAATACCTCAGCATTAAATTGTGAGCGTTATTCACTATAAACCTTTAAGCTAATATAATATAACAAAAGCTCATTTATGAAGTATTTGTCTACACACACTATTACAGGAAAATAAATTAAATTTAAAGATAATAAATGTACTGCATTGGTTAAATGCTGCCACTTCTCAAAATAGATATAATAAAACGTATTTTATGACATTATAAATGCTAATTTGAGACTTCACACCTGCTTACTGCTTTCTGTTCATACCATAATCTACATTTATTGGGAACACCTTATATAGGATAAACTAGCAATAAATAATAAACTAATAAACTAGCAATATATATATATATATATATATATATATATATATATATATATACACCGTATATATAAATTTACTCTTGTCACTGAAGGTGACGAACAGAAAGCAAAGAAAGAACAAAACTGGTGAAATGAAGAACATAAAACTGTATTATGTATTAAGTATATACTTGGCTAATTACCGAGCATGTTTGTTGTTGCTCTGCACTCATGAGGATGGGAGGAAAAACAGCTTATCTACTTCACCCTGTGAAGTTTTATACTTTAATCGAAATTATTTCCGTTTACAAACTGAAAATCCACAGCGCACCTTTCGCTTAAAATGATCTAGGAATAATTTTATGAATATTCTAGGAATAAGAGAAGAGTGGTTGCTCTGCAGTCACTGTAATGACTTCAGATCTGCAGATCTTACACAGCTCAGTGACAATTTTAGAAAGGATGAACTGGGGATATTTTGTGTAGAGAAATACAAGGTCACAGATTGCAGTCCTCAAGAGCCGCGATGATTTATGCTAAGCCTCACACTTAAAACAGGATCAAAGTTCAAATTAGTTCAGTTCATGGGAGAATTTGGTAGTACAAATCTAAATGATGAATGAATGAATGCGCAGTTAAGTAAATGTTAATCTTCACATGTGTGTTAAAGTGGACTGGAGTTGTCTACACTATCTAGATATCTACACTAAAGCTGTGTGTGTATCAGAGTGATAGTGTTACATGGTAAACAAGTATGCATGTCCTTCATGGCCTTACACACACTCGCTAACCTTTCATGCAAATAATTTCAATAGAACACAACTGAAGGATATAATGAGGATAATAATCTGGCCACTCAGTGAATTTTAGCATTACTGTAAATTTGTTGGTTTCATTAAAATACTGCTTTTTCTCTTCGCGCATACTTGTTTACCATGTAACACTATCACTCTGATACACACACAGCTTTAGTGTAGATATCCAGACAACTCCAGTCCACTTTAACACACATGTGAAGATTAACATTTACTTAACTATGCATTCATTCATTCATTCATTCATCTTACCTGTGAAATCTGTTGTATATATAAATGTATTGAATAGCAATTAACAAAAGATATTATAAGTAATAACTATTTGTTCATGTTTTTTTTTTTATCTTTGTGTATATGTTGGAAAGTGCAGCATTTTAATGTAAGTGTTCTCTCGTCCTGGTAATATAATACATGGTAATATATGGTAAGTGTAAGAATAAGAGAGAAGACAATAGAGTATTGATGCTAATAAAGCTTTGTTCATTCCTGAGAGCTTTTCAGTTCCCTTGTACCCTCTCACATGCCCTCTTCTGATAAGAACTGTAGTTAATGTTCCCTAGTTTCAACCGTCTTTAGTACCAGGTGTTACCTAGTTTCTGCTATTCCCTTATTTCCAGTTGTTCCAGTTTCCTAGTTTCCCTAGTTTCCTTGCTCTCTAGTTTCCACTGGCCCTATTTTGTTTTGGTGTTTTTACTGTATTCTAGGTTCTTTGCTCTTTAATGCAATATTATGTAGCATGAAAGTAAGCAGTATAAGATGCAGCCCATGGCTGTGTGTTTGGTATAAATGGTGATGTAATGAGTGTGTGTTTCAGACTCTCCATGACTGTGTGTTTGGCTGACGCTGTTTTCATGACATCATCTTGTTGCTTCTGTTCAGGACATTTAACAGAACAGTAGTAGATTGAAACATAACACCGCTCATTGTTTTCTTCTTTGAAACAAGCTTCAGAATTAAGAACTGTTTGGATGGAAACATAAATCTAAAAAAATAAAGTTTATGTAGAGGACGTGTGGCACTCAAAGCGTGTGTTTAATAAGCATGGAGCCCCTGCCTTCTCTTCTGTGTGTGTGTGTGTGTTTAAAATGCAGTGGTGTGTCAGCACACTCCTCACTCCCCGGCTGACTAAATAAGGCAAGGCAGCTTATCACCGCTGGACAGAAATACACAACCCAGTACACAGTGAAACACCACTTCATCACTATCGATTTAGCCTGTGTGTGTGTGTGTGTGTGTGTGTATGTGTAAATCCAAGTGTATTACATTTTTATATATATGTATAGATAAATATAGATTTGTAATAAATGTTACAGTTTTTTATTGTATTTTATACAATTATGACATATATTGACTATCTATTTATTAATTGGTTATTTATTAATCAAAAATTAGATAGGTATAGGCCTAGGCAGATATTTCTCAAAAAAGAATGATTAGAAACATTGGTTAGGACAATCATAATGTAATGAAGGCAGTTATTTTGCATTTTGTATTTTAGAACCATTAATACTTTTAAACACCTCTATGAGAACATATATATATATATATATATAGCACTGTGGTATTCTTGATTCTGATAGGTCAGAAGGTGTTGATTAATTTTCTATATCAATAGCTCTGAAAGTTTTGTCTGCAAGGGAAATCACAGGTATAAATCAATGTATTCGTTTGTATTCCTTCGTTCTTTCGGCAGCAATCCTAACAGTAAATACAGTTAACTGATGTTAAATATATGTATACTCGTCTCGTATACTCGTATAACTTTAGCTAATTTAAACACACACTGATAGATTTTAATTTCATATTAAAGAACTCAAAATATTCTCCATGTATCGTGACAGAAAGAAAGGACACCTTGCAAATCCCTTGAGCCCCAAGAACATGTAAGATCTGGGCTTCCAGGCAGTGTTTGTTAAAATCAGAGAGTTTAAAACACCAACGCAAATCATTCCCGAATCATATGTCGATAGGCTCATCTCATTAAACACAAATAATTAGCAAATAATTTAGCATAAATACCAATTCACTGAATGGGAATGGACCCAGGACTTGCATTTGCTTCTTTTAGTGCTTACCTTCATACTTTGTACTGACTTTATCTAAGACCTGCGAATTCATAAATTCATAAATCCTTGTGAGCCAGAAAAAAAGGCAGGACCATGGTATCCTTGGTCAGTAAAAAAAATGGAGGAGCTTCTAATTACAAAGTAGTGCTCACACTACTAAAAATACTAAATTTTTAAATCTTATTGCATGGTGTACATCTGAAAATGAAATGAAAATATGTCCACTGACATTTTTTTCCTGCTAGGAATGATTATTAGCAATCTTGTATAGAATATATACTGTAGATGTGTAACACTGTAGGTGTGTTCTTCTAATCATCCAACTCAATATGATGGTTTTCAGTGCCTCTGAAAGGGGATAGCATTAAATGTCATATAACTGTGCATTGGCTGTGAACATTCAGTTATTCAGTGAGAGAAGCTGCTAGAATATTGTTAAAGCGGACTTCGTAGGATGATCTCTGCTTGCTAACCTTCAGTAGTTTATCAGAACAGTGTAGAAACAATGCTCTCTCTGATTCTCACCCTCTTAAAATAATCTTATATCAGATTTCAAGTGACACACTGAACCTGGAAGTCATGTTTGTGATTCTGATGCCATAAAGCAGGTCAATAATGAATATATTGTCATACTGATATATGTAATTCGGTATATTTACAGTGTCATTACACTCTCTAAAGCTTCAGAGACATGATAGAGAGAGAAATGTTATCAGAAAGGAGATAACACCAAGATATTACCTTGAATTACTTGAATTCAACTAGCATACTTTTTTTTTTTTTAATTCAATCATTTTTATGCATTTTCAGAAAATAAAGATTGACCCAAAATTTCATTTCTGCTTTGGTGCCTTCAAATGGAACTTGTGAATTTGTCAAGTTACTGTATATTGTATGGATGATGTAAAGGCACAGTGGCAGTAGAAATGAGACAGAACCATTGGGAACATCAGCATTTTCATCACATGTATTGGTAAATTACTAAGAAACAAATTCTGCCCAACTAAAATGACGCTCTGATGAAATCATTAATCTTCTGAAATCATTAATAACACAAGTCTTCTCATAGACACAGAGAACACAATCATTTGATTGTAGTTTAGGTGCTAAGCTTAAGTAGTGTTCCTTTCTCTAACCTTTCTGTAACTGCTGAAGTAGCACACCTGGCTGTAAACCCACTAATAAATCTGCAAAATACAATTGGGCCAATGCTAAAATTCTAATGGTAATTCACCTGCCGGAATGCAAAAGACACACCTTGTAGTGCAGAAAATATGTCTGTCTTAAACAGAATGTGATTGAGAGCTAAATAAACTGGTTATTAATAGGAGTCATATTTAAAGTTCAGCTTCGTAAGTAAACAGAAATCATGTTCAAGGAAAAAATGTTGTTCCTTTATATTACTCTAACCTAAAAATACATTTAAATTTGCCTGCCATTTAAACAGAAATGGTAGGGTACTGAAAGAACGCAGGCGTGTGTGTGTATGTGTGTGTGTTAGTTGGTTTCAGAGACTGTGGTGGTCTTGGACAGTGATACTATGCTGAGCGTGCATTTACTGTACAAAAATATTCCTCAGCAGCAAACCCATTAAAAATTCTTAGATCTCTATGAATAGCGCAGTGAGCCTGTGACACCTGCACCAGCACTTAGTAATTACACAAACTAAGCAAGACCAAATCATTTTTTGAGGTTTTATTTGATACAGGGATAATAAGGACCTGAATTTTTTTTTGTTCAGTATGTGCTTTTAAATTTGCCATAGCTACCACTGAGGTAGCTGAAGCCTAGATCTCAGTAACTTTTTGTTTCCACCACAGTGCTAAAGTGTGTGCGTCCATGTGTGTGTGACCATATGGGTTTGTTTATTTTGTGATTTGGATCATTCATCTGGAAATCCAAGTGCCATTCTGTGCTATTCTATTGACGGTGAAGTAAAATGGAAGTGGGTGAGGCTTGATTGGGCAATTACACACACACACACACACACACACACACATACACACACACGGTGTTGGTAGGCAATGTGACCTTTCCTTCACCAGGTTTAATCTTTGAATACCGGGTGTTGAATTCAGTTCAGGACACCGGAAGGAGTGTGTGTGTTTGTGTGTGTGTGAAAGAGAGAGACAGTGTTTGTGCATGGACGCTACAGTGTTTCCATGGTGATTCGTCCACTCTTCTTGTTACACACTCTGTTTTTTTCCAGAATCTGTGGGTGGAAAAAGAGAAAAAGAGAGAGAGAGAGAGAGTGAGAGAGAGAGAGAGAGAGAGAGAGAAATAAACCTATTCAATATTTAGATGATGTTAATTTAGCATTATGTGTTTCCTTTATTAAATCATTAAAGTGAATTAAGTCTTGAGCTCTCCATATCTTTATAGAATATAAAACGAAAATAATTGTTATTAGATTGTGGTAGTATTTTATAGGCTAACGTTAATGTTAATTAGGATCACATAACTGCTGTTAATAGTGTAAATCTAGTGATAACAGTCTCAGCTGAAAGGCTTTCTAAATTTGTACATTAAGGTCAGTGAACTTGTTTTAAAGCAGACTGTATAAGTAAAAAATGATTCCACCCCAAATGAAAAATGAAGCAGACCAAAATGCTTGCTTGAATGGGAAAATAACCCAGAAGTAGCAAAAACGGCAATAAAATTATAGATCATCAAATTGCATTCTAATAACTGAGTTTTTAATTCACACTTTTTTCACAGCCTTATTAAAGAATATTTGTTACTTACACCCCTGTTAAGGTGGCTAACTTGCATGTTAATGGTTGTTTTGTGAATGAATTAGTAAACATGGCCTTGACAGTGCTAAAACGTAGCGTGGAAATTGCAAAGACAGGACTTAATTTATGGCGACTGCTGTAATTATATCAGCTGATTTGTCTCTTACAATATGGTTAAACTTGCAGTGGAATATTTCCTGTTTGAGTCCTCACTTGTACACGTTTTAATGTTGTGCCAGGCTAACTCATGCTTGCACAGGCTACACTGAATGTCACCATTTCTGCAAACTTCTTTAAAGTGTCCATAATTCAAATTATTTTATCATTTTGAAATTAATTTAATTATCAAATTTCACCCTTCTGCCTAAGTATTCATGATTACATGGTCGGAATGAATGACAACTGTAGCTAAAAAAATGACCTTTTTAATTAGTTAGCCTACTAAATAGTTGTTATTATAATCCATTTATTGCAGATCATGTGATGAGCTAACTGCTAGCAACAGGTAATCAAGTGGTGTAGAACTAGCAAGTGAATTGTAGCTGAAAGACCCACTGTGTTGCCTTGATTTTGAGACGAGCTGTTGTATTTTCAGAAAATAAACACAGACAAACACAGTCTGTAAATAACAATGTCGATTAATTTATGAATTACTATTAATGGAAGAATCAAATCAATAATAGGCTTTTTCACATCAGGAGCTATGTCCGCTTATCCTCCACCATGACTATAAAAATGACTATTTTTCACAAAATGGTCTTCTCACTAAATAGTGCGTAGGGTGTGGATTTGGGACACCCTTCAGCTTCACACTTCCATCATTCTTTTAAGAAATGGCTTTTTGTGTTGTGTGAAAATCCAACAGAAGGTCATGTGTGTGAAAATTCAAAGCTGGTTGTACTTCCTCATTGAATAAGATCTATTTCAGAACTAGACTCCAGACCACTGACCTCTCATGCATTTTAATATATTTGAGGGAATTCTTAAGTACTGACAACAGAGCTCCACTTAGTCCAAAAATATGTCTGACATTTGTCATGATCATCAGAGAAATACAATTGACTGATGATATTCGGATTGTTTTGGGCACAGGCTCACTGAAACTGGGCATTTAAATATTGGAAAAAGACAAGAATGGCTGACAGGAGTGGAACCCAGTGAGGTCCTCTGCTGTTGAAGGACATCCACCCCAATTTTTGGCATCTAGTGCTTTCTGAGATGCTTTTCTGCTCACCATGATTGTAAAGAGTGTTCATTTGAGTTGTTGTAGACTTCCTGTCAGCTCTAATCAGTCTGGCCATTCTCCTGTGACCTCTTTCATCAGCAAGGCATTTCCACCTGAATAAATGCCACTCAGTGGATGATTTTTTTTTGTTTTACACACCATTCTTTGTAAACCCTACAGATTGTTGTGTGTGAAAAATCCCAAGAGATCAGCAGTTTCTGAAATACTCAAACCAGCCTGTCTGGCACCAGAAGCCATGCCTTCGTCAAAGTCACCGCAATCCCATTTTCCCCCATTTTGATGTTTGATGTGAACATTAACTGAAGCTCTTGACCTGGATCTGCATGATTTTATGCATTACGCTGGTGCCACATGATTGGCTTATTGGATAATTGCACGAATGAGCATCTGTACAGGTTTTCCTAATAAAATGGCCAGTGAGTGGATATGGCATCGCAACAGTTTTAAATAATGCAAAATAAAGCAAAAAAGATGTTCAGGTAGAATTTATTTTCATATGTGAATTTCTCACACAGCAAAACATAGGTCCTGATATACTATGCGTAAAAACATGATATACTGTGTGTAAAAACTTGATAGCACTCATAAAGAAGTCAAAGTCAAAGTCTGCTTTATTGTCAATTCTGCCACATGTTCAGCACATACAGAGAATTGAAATTACGTTACTCTCAGACCCTAGGTGCATACAGATAACACACAGAAAAAAAGGATGTAAAAATACAAAATGTGCAAATGATTAGATGATCAGAAGATGGTCAGAAAGTTTAATAAAATGATGACATATAACCACAGGAAAGATGATTTCTTATTAGATTTGACACACCTCTTTTTATTTTGCATTAATATTGTATTATGAGCCGTTTTTTGTGTGTGTGTGTGGGGTATGTTTAGTGTCAGCTTAAACACTTCAGAAGTCAGAGCTTACCACAGCATCCGAGAACAAACAGCTCACGCAAAAACCTAATTTGTGTTTTTTCTTCCTACTACTTTGCATGTGATGTAACTCGTATTGTTTTTATGTAAATCACCTGTAACACAGTCTGTTTTTGCATGTGCATTTCTTTGCACTCGCAGAGTTAGTGCTTGTTTTTTAGGATCTTAGTAAATCAGGGCCTCAGATGTGTCTCAGTGTTGAATAATGAATTCTAAAAATAATAAGGGCTGGCTGAGTAAAATGTTGGATTAGTGTTTGATAAGTGATTAAATAAAATCAGCTCTCTCTCTCTCTGTCTCTCTCTGTCTCTCTCTCTCTCTCTCTCTCTATATATATATATATATATATATAAAGATGTTTCAGTTAAATCTCTGTCCCATTTGATCAGTTCAATTAAAATTTTTACACAGTCCAGTACAAGAGTGTAACACACACACAGTTTCCATTAACAAAAGAAGTGTAATAAACATACTGTAACTATACAGAATAGCTCAGCAAAACACACACAGGAAGTAGCGAGGCAAATTTTGGCAATTTTTTTTGACTGTTAACCAATTATAATTAGGTGGTTATTAACTAATGGCTAGGCTAATGTATTAAATGCAGCGTTACATGTCAGTAATATCCGCAAACTTTTAAATGTACACAAATAGTTCTACACTATTCATTTCTTATATTCAGGAAATAGATACAATTTTAATATTCGTATTTGGATGTGTAATGTGATTGAATTGATATTACTGACTTTAAGCTATGATCCTGAAGTAGTTTGCTGGCTTAAGCAGATTAAATGTGTGTATTCATCTGTGTTCGTGTGTGTGCGCATCCGTGTGACCGGATTATGTGCTTTAACATATCCCCCCCTGTCCGTTCATAAAAGCAAGATGTGGATGTGACCAAAGCAGTGGGTTTGGGACATGTGGCAGCACACACACACACACACCAGCAACAGGTATAGGCAGGAGAGACAATTGTCCATGGCCTCTTCATTACCTTGGGCCTTCAAATTCCGTAGCAAATAAGTATTAATATTTATGTCCCTGTTTGCCAGTGACCTTTCAAACACCAACCAATATGCAGACCTGCCAAACCCAAAGAGGAATAATACGTAGTCCTGCTGAAGGGGGGAGGGAGTAAAAATGCAGTGTGCTTGAAACACACACACACACACACACAAAATACATCCCTTCCAACTGCTTCCCACAGCCAAATTCAGGTCATGTCTTTTCTAATGCTAATTCATACTTGTTTTGGTGCCTTAGTCATGGTTACAGGCTTGCAGCCACACACACACACACACACACACACACACAAGAGGTTATACACATTACAGACAGCTCACTTTTAAATTTTTTTTTTTATTATTTATTTATCTCACTTTTTAATTTCAAGAATACACAGACATTGTAATATGCTACATTTACAATACTGAACTGAGGAATCTGAGGCTACAGTGGGCACAGTTTAACTGAAACTAGGCTGTTGAAGATTGGAAAAAGAGCAGGTGACTGCTTTTCTGCTTCTGCTGTCTTCAACTCTCCAGTTTCGGTGAGCCTGCGCACCGTGTAGCCTCAGATTCCTGTTCTTGGCTGACAGGAGTGGAACCCAGTGAGGTCTTCTGTAAGGTTTGACGTGTTTGGCTGAGATGCTTTTCTGCACACCACAGTTGTAAAAGTAGCGACATAAACAAATTCATATACATACAAGAATAATTATCAAAATTGATCAAAATTAATAACTCTATTCTATTCCTTTAATAACCTTAATTTCATAAATGGCTACAACAGCAGACCTGTCAGCTCAAACCAGTCTGGTCATTCGCCTCTGACCTCTCTCATCAACAAGGCATTTCTGTTTGCAGAACTGCTCACTGGATTTTTGTTTGTTTGTTTTTTGCATCGTTCTGTATAAACTCTAGAAACAGTTGTGTATGAATATCCCAGAAGATCAACAGATTCTGAAATACTCACAGAGATCACAATGCTCTCAGGGTCGCACACTCTCTCCACTGTCAATCACAGTGACGCTGGCCAATCTTTGGCATCTCTGAGTTCCTGTATGCGGAAGGGGGTAGATAGCTCTTTTCTCCAAGTGTCTTACACTGCCCTGTGACGGAGCACGAGCAGCATCACAGGGGGAAATTCACAGGTGACCGAACTGGGAAGAAAATGGGGTGAAATAAATTTTAAAAAACAAATAAAATAAAATAAACCTCCCCTGTAAATACCTCTAGATAAATTTCTAGATAAAATAAAAAGCTGCCATGTTTATCAGAGTGATACTAACCAATTGTGCCTAGCCAATACTAACAAATTGTGTAGTTAGCACTCTCAGCCACGTGACATTACACAAGGAGCAGTTCAAAAAGATTATTGGCTTGCTTTTTTGTGTATGCCTTACAGGAATTTTTTCCACACTTTTTCCAAACCCAAGGAACACTACACACATATGGTTCTGTAATCACTGCTGATGCACAAAATAAAATTATGGAAAATGATGGTATTAAATTTGTTCACATAGAAAGTAACAGAAAAATAAAATAAAATCCGTAACAGTAATTGACAGGTGGAGATCTCTGACAAACGTCTGCACACCTAAGCAATCACACATTTAGGAAAAGACCAAAGAGCTTATCTTATTTATCTGTTAATGTAAATTTATTAAGGACACAGTTTGCGGACCCAAAAAAAAAAAGGTTTAGCGTTTCATAAAATGGCAGATGTTACAGTTAGAACTCGAACTAGACATGAATTCAAGCATTTGGGACAGAGCCATTAATTAGATTAGTCAGATGGTGGTGTGGGCGGGACTTTACCATTCACAGCACACCTACGCTGATGTCTATTTAGAGCAACAGTTAAAATGCATATACTTGAAATATGAATTCTTTTTTGTGCACTGTGATGACTGATGAATTGAGTGGCTAACATTCAGGATCTCTCCCTCTTTGGATTTGTGTGTGTGTGTGTATGTGTGTGTGTTCACATAATGCCTTTAGACTAACATTCATTTTACAGAGCAGAGAGGAAGGAATAGTATGACGGCTAAGTGCCTTTGTGTCACTGTGTAGAGAATCATCAGCTGCCTCTATCTCTAATATGTATATCTATGGTGCTAGCTAATGAATTGTGTGTGTTTGTGTGTCTGTGTGTGAAACAGGACAGCCCATGCCAGAACAAAGAGTGAATCAGCAGACCAGGCTGCAGTTGCTGCTGACCAGGAGTCAGAGCTTGCAAGGGCTATAGCAAGAGAATTAGCTCCTGACTTCCAGCAACCAGGTACATGCGTGCACACACACACACACACACCACATTGAACTTGTTGTTTGCTCTGAGCAGCAGGCAACTAAATCCTACAAAATGAAATACTCATATGATGTACAATCTTGCCTGGGCAATATTTTAAATCCTAACTCAGCTGCTGCTGCTGGAACAGTAATGAATGCTTTACACTTTGCCTTTATAATGACTGAGTCACAGCCAGCGTGAACTGAAAAGTGTTTTGCGGAGCGACTGTAGCTTGCTGAGTAAAATGTGCTTAAGCTCGATAATCTGGAACTCTGGAGTTGCCACAGAAAAGAGCTGCTGTCCGGATGGAAAGGACTAGAGGTATGCATCAGTACTGGCATCCCTCAGGACTCAATAAAATAATATTACAGCAGTGAGCAGTTTTTAATTTCATGCCAACCCAGTATCACCAAAATAAAAAAAAAATTATTTGCAGCACCTTCTCTACGTTGAATATCAACACATTGATATATATACCAATCAGCCATAACATAAAAAATATTGACAGGTGAAGTGAGTATCATTGTTACAATGTGAAATGAGTATCATCTCGTTACAATGGCACCTGTCAAGGGATGGGATATTCAAAAAGTTTAAAAAGAAATAGTGGCTCGCTTTTTGTATATGCCTTACAAGATTAGTAGCAGCAGTGGATTAGAGCAGAATCAACCAGTGGGTCACAGTTAGATGGAACTAAATTGGGATAAAATTGGGTCTTTAAACTCTGTGTGACAATTGGAGCTCTTATTCTTTGAAAACATTTTGAAGTTTTTTTGAGTTTTTCATGCCATGGTTCATGCCACTTAAAGGAGTTTTCTCCCACACTGCTTTCACACACTCAATTATGCCAAGCAGCTGAAACTGGTTTTACGGGCAGATGTAATGTAAGACCACAGCTATTGAAAGCTGTATCTATGACTACAGTGAACCACTGTGTTTGGTTTGGAAGTACACAAAGCTTTTGGAGGGACTTTAGCAGCACAGCGGTCAGCTTGTACCATAACAACACAACCATTAATGACCAGCATTGAAGCAATCATTTCTTCAGTTTCAGTTAATAATTTTTGGTCAGTTCTGTCTGTAACTGTATTATACTTAGTCCCACCCAGTTTGATTTTGAGATTGAATATTGTTTCAACTTTTAAGAACATAATAATTTTAATAATTTCATAGCATTCCACAATCCTCATGATAGATAGATAGATAGATAGATAGATAGATAGATAGATAGATAGATAGATAAGGGTCTAGCAATAACTGCATTAGCTCAATTGGAAAATTTAGAGATTCTAGAGAGAAGAGTTTTTGGAAAAAAACAGCAAGATTTCAGTTAAGAAATTTGGAGTTTATTCCTAACTTCAATGATTGATTTATGCTGTTAGGCATAAGGGTGAAAGAGAGAGATAGCTTTCACTGAGAAAGTTCTGAAGATCATGTGACTATATTATCAGACTAAATGAAAGAACATTACTGATGATGAAGATGAAGGGGCCAAGAATTGATCCTTGGGGCACACCTTGAGGATTTATGTTTCCCAAATGGATACCTGACAGTGAGATGGTATAGTAAACCAAGCAAGAGCAGTGACAGAATTGCCAGTATTTCATCACCAGCTATTTCTGAGATGAGATAGCTAGCCATATCAAATATGGCAATAAGAAAAATGAAAATGTCAAGAGCACCCCTGAGAACAGACTGCAACAGATCAGTGGTAACTTTTAAAAGATGATTCAGTGCTACATAGTGGATGGACCCTCAGATGAAGAAGAAGGGAGATAATAGTTGAGCAGGCTCCAGGGTTGAGACAGCAGGTGGAGGGAATTGATTTAGAGATAAGGACAGAGATACTGTAACTGAAAAACTCCCATATCTCAAAACAACATACTCAGGATTCCTGAATGATCCAGAATTGCTGTTTAACAACTAACACTTCACACTGCTGACTCACATATAACAGTAATTAATATGTTCAACTTTTGGTGTTGCAACAGCCAAATACTTTGCGGTATTTTTAAAACAAAGCTGTTGTACTCACATATGTATAGCTGGGGCCATGTAAAAAATCTGTTCTTACCTCTTCAGAACACTACTTAAAGGAACTTTTACTAAGGAATCAAAAAACTCCTTAAGCTAAGAGCTTGGTTAAGATTGACCCCATTGCTACAAATAGCAATATATTTCGTTAATGAATTTTGACAGTCATTGTTTGTTATGGTAGCATAATTCCTCATGCTACATGCCTCATGCTATGTACAGTAATCAGCCATTACATTCAAACCACCTGCCTAATATTGTGTAGGTTCCCCTTGTGCCGCCAATACAGCTCTGACCCATCGAGGCATGGTCTACACAAGACCTCTGAAGGTGTGCTGTGGTATCTGGCACCAAGACGTTAGCAACAGATCCTTTAAGTCCTGTAAGATGTGAGGTGGGGCCTCCATGGATCAGTCTTGTTTGTCCAGCACATCCCACATGTTCGATCAGATAGAGATCTGGGGAATTTGGAGGCCAGGTCAACACCTTGAGCTCTTTGTCATGTTCCTCCTGAACAATTTTTGCAGTGTGGCAGGCCGCATTATCTTGCCGAAATAGCCCACTGCCAATAGGGAATACAGTTGCCATGAAGGGGTGTATTGAGCTGTGCCAGTGTTTAGGTAGGTGGTACGTGTCAAAGTAACATCCACATGAATGCCAGGACGCAAGGTTTCCCAGCAGAACATTGCCCAGAGCATCACACTGGCTCCGCCAGCTTGCCTTCTTCCCATAGGGCATCCTGGTGCTATTTCTTTCCCAGGTAAGCAATGCACATGCACCCGGCCATCCACATCATGTAAAAGAAAACATGATTCATCAGACCAGGCCACCTTCGTCCATTGCTCCATGGTCCAGTTCTGATGCTCACGTGCCCTCACGTCAACTTTCGAGAACTGACTGTTCACTTGCTGCCTAATATATCCCTTGTCACTTCACCTGTGAGTGTGTGTATATATATATATATATATATATATATATATATATACAGTCAGGTCCATAAATATTGGGACATCGACACAATTCTAACATTTTTGGCT
>CM075024.1:13641769-13661671 GCA_037576675.1 Pangasius sanitwongsei
GTGGTGGTGTATAGAGCCAAAAATGTTAGAATTGTGTCGATGTCCCAATATTTATGGACCTGACTGTATATAAATATGTAACTGATGGTAACATGTTGCTTTTTTTAGTAGTTTAGGTGGCTGTACCCCTCCTTATCTCCACACTCATTGCAATTACACTCACAGTTGAGACAAGGTCTTGTTAATAAGTTGTTATCCTAAAATATTTAAAACACTTTGGACAGCTACTAAGGTGTGAACTTTCTGGCCTGAAAAAAGCATAAAGGAAAAATCTATATATTGATATATTAGTTGTAACTTCTTTCATTGACATGCTGGTCTTTCTATGGTTTTGTACATTACCTACAATGCAATTCAACTATCTGCTGATAGTGGTGCAGTTGGATTTAGCCCTTCGCTTCATTTCTACCCAAAGAGAGTGATGCAGCGGCACTTTAGTGTACTTTCACATGTACTGTACTGTCTGCTCAAACAGATTAGCCTACAAAGCTTTAATTTGCATGCTAATACCACTGTCAGTGCCATCATGCTAATACCACCGTCATCACGGCAAAACCGCTAAGTTCTCACAGCACCAACCAAAAAATTAGCACCAGAATCAATAATTACATCACAAATATTTCAATATAAACATGAAAATGTGTTTTAGAGTGGAGGTTTCCTTTAAGATGAAGAAGGCAGATGGAAATGTTTGCTGCCAGCTGCATGCTTTTCATCAAATTGAGAAGAATTACTGTCTGTGCTTGGATGGATTTAATTAATTAAATTAAATAATACTGTAGTCACACCCATAAATTAAACTATATACATCATACTAAGAAGAATTGTTGCCTGCATGTGTGACTGACATTTACGTTAGATTAGCACAGAAGTGTGTGACAGCAATGACCTTTCGGTGCAGCAGACCCTGCTCCGTTCACATCTAAAATCGCCATGTTGGAATGGCTGCAATTGCAGAACAGTGATCGAGTCCCTGACTCACAGCAGCTGTCCATTCCTTCACTCCGACCTGTGAACATGTGACCTCAGCCCCCTCCTTCTGTCCTCTCTCTCTCTCTCTCTCTCTCTCTTTTCTACTTGTGCAAGGTGCATAGTTGATAGTACATAGTCACCCCTAAGCTCTTCGCACACTCCTCATGTCGGCATGTCACTTAAATACGCATAGGGCCACTTGAAGTGGGTAACCTTTCTAAGTTATTATCAGTGTAGACAAATGTGTATAGGAGCAAAGAGTTTGTATGCATGTATCCATGCTCTCGATTCTTTTTTATTTTCATTTCTATTGCTTTCTAATGTCTGTGCGTGGAATCTGTGTGAACAGGAATGCAGCTTTTAGGCAGTCTCCGGTCTAGCAAGGGATAATTGTGTGTTTCAGAAAAACAAGATCAAAAAACACTTTTGCAGTTCATAGCATGTGTGTTTATAAATCCATGCTGGAGTCATATCATTAACACAAAAAGCTGCAATGATATGTTTCTGCTTATATTCTTTAGATTTTGATATTAACATTTTTTTCTTCCTTGTTACCCTCCACTCTTCTGGGAAGGCATTGCACTAGATTGTGGAGCGTGGCTGTGTGGATTTGTGCCCAATTAGCCACAAGAGCTGATACTGATGTCAGGTGAAGAGGCCTGGGGTTCAGTTGGCGTTCCGTTTCATCCTAAAGATGTTCAGTGGGGTTGAGGTCAGGGTTCTGTGCAGGCCACATGAGGTCTTCCACACCAACCTTGGCAACCCATATCTTCATGGAGCTTGCTATGTGCACAGGGGCATTGTCATGCTGGAACAGTCTGGCCCTCTTAGTTCCATTGAAGGGAAGTTGTAATGTTACAGCATACAAAGACATCCTAGACAACTGTGTGCTCCAAATGTTGTGGCAACAGTTTGAGAAAGGCCACATATGGGTGTGATGGTCAGGTATCCACAAACCTTTGGCCATATAGTGTATTTGTCTACTGTGAATTATACAAAATATGCTTTTATTTGAAATTAATGCTCAGGCATATTTAGTGTGAAATAATTTGGGGATGTTTTAGGCATGTGCATGGTAGTTATTGTCAGGCTTATTCTGATGTGCTGTTATTTCAGCTTCTCATAATAGAATGGTAGCAATCCCACATCATCACTGAGTTTCTATCTGATTAAAGGGAGATGAGGAAAGTGATCCTAAAGCTTTATGCAGGCCTTATTTTGAATCTGTATAACACATTGCAGCTTAAAATGCTTTGGTATTGGTTCAGAGCTAAATCTCTGTGCAGTCACAAGAGCAGGCAGAGGATTAGATCAAGCTTTTAATGCATATTTGACTGCAAATTGTAACATTAGTTAAAGATGGTTAATATACTATATATTGTTTATAAATGGAAAGGAATCAGAGTTGTAAGTGACCAGAGACTTAGTCATGAGTCTGTTTCTTTAATGAATTATCCAAACCATGTGTGGAATTTACATGGACAGCATTATGCATAAACAGACTGATACACTGATTATTATTATTGAGTTACTGCTTGAAATTATGATCAAAAGAGACATTAACCTCTCTAAGCATTTGGTGTTCATATTTGTTGTCTTTAAGTTATGCAGGCTTAAGTTGTCGGATTTCTCAGAAACACCATTATGCAACTCCAGGGTTATGTTGTTTTTTTTGTTTAATCATTCTTTTCATAACTTAAGTTGGATGAACATGAATTTGATTCATGGACACTTTTCCAACAAGCGCAAATGCGGCACTGAATCTGTAGTTTGGGAAGTAGCCATTGTCGATTATCACATTTCTCTTTATCTATACCACAATCTTTACTCCTCAGACCAGTTGAGTTGTTATCTGTCTGTTTTTTTCCATTCACATATTCTTTGGCACAAATTCAGCATTCCTTTTAATCTGTGTTCCTGGCTGGAGTGTGAATCACAGATTACACGGGTGGATTGGAGGGAAGCATGAATACAATTTTTTCAGATCTTCAGATATCAGTATATCAGATATCTGTTTTAATGCCTTGGTTACTGACGTGTCCCCCTGCGTGATCTTGTGTTCCTGCTCTCACAGGCCTTGAGTACATCAAGCAAAACTTCACAGGCCATGTGGAGGAGATTAAAGAAGCTCCACCAGAGTTGGAGAAGAAGGAGAAGAAAGAGAAGTCTTCATCAGGCAGTCCTTTTTATCGCCGTGGCACAACTCCATCACACTCGCCTACTCACAGCCCAACTCCCTCACCTCCATTATCTCCAACGAAGAAAAATCAACTACCAAGTACTGGTGTGACACGAAAGATCAGCAAAGAAAGTGCTACTGCAACCCGTAAAATTAGCAAAGACAGCAGCGCTCTATCCCATAAGATTAGCAAAGATGAAAGAGCCACCATTGTAGCCGAAATTAGCAAAGTTCCTGCCATCAAAATTCAAGATACTGCACCACCAAAGCCGCCCAAGCTCAATGAACCATCAGTAAATGGCCAGTTACATACTGCTTATCATAGCTATTATGTGAAAACACATAAGAATGTCCCTCCACCAGATGAACCGGAGGATGAAGAGCCTGAAATGACACAGTCCAGTTTAGCTCGAATGCCACCACCTCCAAAGATGGTGCGGTCACCCACGCCAAAACTAGAGACAACGCTCAGGAAACAAGAAAGTGTAAAACCAAAGAGTCTCACTGAAACCAAGAAAGCAAGTGTGGAGCTCACGAATGAGGTGTTAGAAGATGATACGGTAAGTGCTGTCCTCCCTGTTGTCTCTATCAGGTGTAAAAACATATTATAAAGCATTGTCTGTGAAACGTCCAGTGAGGTATATAGCTCTAACTGGTGCTGGTTTCTTCTGTCATAACTGTTTGTCTAATTTACATTACAGGGTCCGAATTCTATTTTAGTTGCCATGGTGATGCTCTTGAATATTGGATTGGCCATCATTTTTGTACACTTTTTGACATGATTGCACTGTGTTTCAGGTAAGCCACCATTTGTTGATCTTAAAACTTGACTTGGAAATGTAATCATGTTCTTCTATTCCCACAAATGTACAAGTTTTTTTATGTGATCACATTATTGGATCATGAAACTATTTCAAGGGAATTACATATGCAGAGGTGCCAGCATCTACGGTTTATCTGTAGCATTCAGAAATTTTGACAACTTGCTACAGTGATATGGGAGACACTTTTACACAAAATAGGAAACAGCATTTTCTGCTTTGTCAGTGGAAGCAGCGGTTAGACCATACGTGAATAAAATTCACCCATCTGAAAAAACATTTCATTGAAGCGAAAAGGACGTAGGACGTGAATGCTGCATTTGTGAATTCGCAAGCCTCTGTCTTGTGAGCCAATAGAAAACAAGAATTCTCTTTTAGACATGTTTGTTATTTCCTTACTGTTGTTTCGAAAAACATTTCCAAACAAATTAGCTAGCTGATGTTATCCCAACATTCTCTAAAACATCACATGTTATGTGCAAACAAAATTCTGCTTCTGTATCACACGACCAAAAACGTCTGGCTGCATCTGACTGAACGAGGTTGAAATGGTTAACTGTATACCAGTATTATGTACAGTATTTTCCATTTATGTATTTACAGACAGGTCATTTGATAATAATAGATCAGGGTAGGATGTGATGTGCGTCACTACTGCTATTTTCTTTCAGTTAAGCTATAATAATTTCCTCATAATTCCCACCCATTAGCTACTGTAATTCTCCGCATCATATGACAGCTACCACCTGGGGAGGGTGAAGGCTAACACGTGAAGACCGCCAGTCTTTTCGAGCAGCTGTTAATGATACAGCACTGTGCAGCTGAACACTTGGAAGAAAGCACTAACTGCCATCTTCCTCATCACAGAGGTCCACAATTGGCTAGTGTGACTGTGATTGACAGGTGAGAGAGTAACACCATCCCTTCCACCCACAGATCACAGGCAATTACGCTCTCTTGGACTCCGGCCACGGATAGCTGTGGCATCTTCGATATTCAAATTGAGATCTGCTGAGAATAGGGCGAATGCTGCTTGCCACTTTTGGACTGCTATACTTTCTTTCTTTTAAAGATATTGTGTAAAGAATTATTAGGTTATTCAACAGAAAACATCTTTCACCACAGTTGTAGACAGAGTATTATAATATAGATATGGACAGGACTGCAGAGCAGACATGTAGTAGGGTTTTTTGTGGTAAAATTTGTTTTGGTTTTTTTCCCTCTTTCTTTCTGCTATGATTTTCTTGTCAGCTATGTTGGCACTTCTGCATATGCAAATATAAAGGATGAAATTACTCTTTGTGTAAAACTAATGCCGTCCTAATAGGGCTGAAGTTTGTGCAGAAACATTTGATCATGACCTTTATAATAAAGATATTGTTGGTGCACCTTGTAGGTGTACAGTTAGAGACTATAGCTCAGTTTTGTTCATGCACAGTGTGTGCTAATTGTACTCTGCACTTCTGATCACAGGACTGTTGTTGGCTGGATATTTTTGGTTGGTGGACTATTACACTGAGGTGTTTAAAGGTTACTAATTCACTTGCACATCAGTGTCACTGCTTTGAGAATAATCTACCAACCATATAATATCTGGTCAGTAGTACCAGATATTTACACTGATGTATGGGGTTGAACAGGGCAGAGCAACAGATAGGCTACAGACAGTGACTGTACATCTACAAGGCGAGTGATACACTAGATGTAGCTACAACATAGGTGGTTCTGCACTGCCACGCAAAAATTTCTGAACATTCTATATTTTAACATTTTTGTTTAAATGACCTCATACTCTAAAACCTGAAAATCTAACCAAAGTTATAAGTGAACTAAGAGTTGTGTATTATTAAATGCTTATACCACAGCACTGTTCTTGAATCTGATAGGTCAAAGTTATTATTGCTGCTGTAACAGCAGCTCTGACAGTAGTTCTAGCAGTAATTAAAATGAAAGGTTTATATTAATGCACTCATTCTAATACGTAATTGATTCTGTATTGTTTCTTATTCACAGAGACTTGTATGGTGAATGGTCTATAATCTAATAAGTCTAAAAATAAACAGATCTAATATATATATATATGTTATTTACCAAAGACATACCAAAGAAAAACATATAGTCATATGATATGGTGACGTTTTCTTATTTATTGTCTGTTTCACGTTTATAAGTCTCCAGTGTCAGCTCTTTGTCTAGTCAGTAATTTGTAGTCAATAGTTTTTCCACCAGAGGCTGATGAGAGAACAACTGTTTATATATTATGGATACTATAGATGCTATAATGTAAATGATAACAGGAAGTATCTTGTCTCACAAATGTTCCACAACATTAAATGTAACTGTAAAAAAGCATGGCATGTCATTCATTAATGAATTAATAATTGTCAAATCACTGTGGTATAAGCGGAATAAAACACTTTGGGGCGTGCTGTTATAGGAAAATGGCCCACTTCAGGGTGGTAAGAGTAACTCTACTTCATCAGACCACATGACACCATCTCATCATAGACTATTTTCCTAAAACTGTACACCTCTTCATGTTTTATTCCTTACTTAGTGAATTGAAAAACGTTAGAAAGGGAATTATATTTTATTGTAGATTGGAATAATCTAGATCTAAGCTAGATCTTGATCTAAAAGGCAGGTCTTTATCACTCTAATTAGACACAGTAACACACATATTTATGTTTTACATTTGGGGCAATAATAGTGATTGAACTGTAATAAAACATAAGAAACTTAAGCTGTTCAAAAAAACTTTTGACTGGCAGTATACTAAAATGACAACTTGCAGTATACTAAAATGGCACTTAACCAAGAATTGCAATGAGGACTGTTATTCTAAATACCAGTTTTGTGCTTTGTATCTTATTTTTACTTACTTTATTTTCCCCTGTAAACACTTTCATTAGACAGTTACAAGTAAGAATGGAATGACATAATATTTCTTTCAGTGGAATTTCTTGCCATCTGTAACCTTCTGATCATTTTTATTCCTCAGTCGTGGAAATAACACAGTGTTACATTAAACTGGCGCTGGTCCTTGGCCGTGAGAGCAACAGAGGAAGTTTTGGAAAATAAGAACGCCTTTGGAGGACGACGTAATTTTTCATGGCTCATTTAGCCGTGTGACTGTTAGGGAAAAAAAAAGAAAAGCAACGAGAAAAAAGGAGAGATGGGTGTGAGAGAGTTTAGAGTGTGCTGATCCGAGCTGGCCGCTCTGCGTGGAAACGTACGGTGCACTTTTACATGACAGGCACAAACAGCTGCCTCGTTTCTTTCCCGTCTGACGTGTTGGGTTCGGAGATTTATGCTCAGTGCCAGCGGAATGTGTTCATTGGACTTTCCACGCTAGTCAGAGAAAAACGAACACGCACCACGGCCTCCATCGCCAGTCTTATAACATTACACAAGCATTACTGTTACTGTAGGTAGACATGTGCTCAATATAATTGCAGTTTTATGATATTAAAAATATTAAAAATATTGCTTTTAATAAATTACTTTTTAATTACTTTGCAAATATTACTTATCAGTCCATATTCTCCAGACTTTACCATAGGCAGCAAGTATTCCAAATAACGAATATTATAACGTGTGTTAAATATTGTGATATATAGTAGAACTGATTATCAGCACATGTCTATCTGTAGGAACATGCCCTGTTGCATGGTAGCATTTAATTCATTTTTCTCTTTTTGTCCTCATGCACTCAATCGCAGATGTATTTCAGTTCTCCATTATTTTCGCTTTATGAAATTTTTCAAGAAGAATTTATTGTATAAAATGTGCAATATGATTTTTTTTTTCCAAATTATATATCGCACCATATCACACCAAGAGCTTTTAGCCAACAGCTCACTTTGTTCCATAATTGATTACAAAAGAATAAAAGGAAATGAAAATGATACGACAATGAGATGACGATTAAGTTGGAGAAGACTGTCTACTGTAATAAGAATCTCCATGCGCACAGCCACATGGGTGAATATTGTTTACTAAAATGTAAAGGAGATGAAAATGTTTATGCTGTATGTATTTGTGAATCGAGCATTGCTCATCATGCATGCATTTTCTTTGATTTGGTGCGTTGACGTTCATGCAAATGACTAGGCACGTGCCGATAATCGCCTAACATTTTATCACAGTTTACATTGTATTTTAAAAAAATAATTACTACTTATGTTTAAACTGTACCTCTGAATAAGGATATATTTTTTATATATCCTTATAAATATAAGATATATTTTTTTTTACATAGCTACACCATTTTAGGAAATTAAACAAATAATATAAAAACTACAACCTCAAAGGCAACCTTAAAATAATTCATGGAATAAAATAAATAAGAATTTTGTCACCATGATGTTTAAAAATGCAGCATATCACAGTATCAATGAAAAGTCCGACAAGAGAAACCCATACAACTACACAAAGTAGCATCACTTCTATTGACACTCTTTTAATAGCAATATTGCATTATATCATATAACCGATTATCGGCACATGCCTACAAGTGAGCAGTGAGAAGTAGATGAAAAATTATTTTTAGACATGTTTTAGGTAAAAAGGTCTGAGCTTTGTTTGCATGTTAGAAAACATAATATTCAAAATTCTCTGTTTGGTGTTGAATTAACCCCTTCAGACCTGTTTTTTTTTATATAAAACATTACAATTGTTGAAAATCTACAATTTCACATTGTAATTTATTATTATTCTAGTGCCATCAAATATAAGCATCAGCAGTCAAAACATGTGTAAAGTTACTAAATTACTGTTCCTTACTGTTCTCTCTTTGACATCTCCATCAGGGTTCCCTTCAGAATGATACAGATTTTCTTTTTTTGTGATAATCAATAGGGCAAGGTTCATTTCTGATTGGTTACCCACTAGAGATGTAACAATCTGAGGAGTTGGACTGATGCACTGATTAACAGGCAACGATTGAAATTATTTGATGCGACAGTCATAAATTGATTATTATCAAAAAAGGACAAACAACTGGTGTGTAAAAATAATTCATATTTATAAACTGATGTGTAAATAATTTAATCAGCCAGCCAGGTGATTTGGCCATAAATTCTTTCACATTTTCTTCCTAATTATGTCATTTTGCCAAGTCTAGCTATCTCTCTCCTATCACACAACAGCTACCAGTGGGAACAGTGAAGGCTAACACACGATTCCTCTGAGACACGTGAAGCCAGCTAACCACATCTTTTTGAACTTCTGTGCATGGTTCAGAGGAAAGAACTATCTGCCCTCTTCCACATACTTGACCCCACAAAAGCTTGTGATTGGCTAGTGTCACTGTTGCACCATTCAAGAGCCCTCGTTCATCATCTTTTGCGAATTCAAGGTAGTAATGATAGGCCTAACCCAGATTCCCAGTTCATCACATATTGATCGGAAGCTATTGAATCGAATCAGATGGTATTGTAGCAGATTCTGTGGTGTCATCAAATATTGAATCGTTGCCTTATCAATCAAAATCATATCATATTATGTGTAAGCCTGAGGTGTACACCCTTATTACCCACTAATTAAACAGCTTTTATACATTTATACATTGTAGATGAAAATTCCTGAATCATGTAATGGACACTGGGTGTGAAGGGGTTAATTCAGGTATGTTATACATTGAACGACAGATGTGTTGCCATTAAAGAGTCTTTAACTACCGTTTACCTCAGAGGAATGCAAAAGAAGAAAAAGGGAAAAAAAAAAAAAAAGAAACAGGTCTTGTCTTAATTCTTTAGTAAGGGAACACTACATTGTGCCACTGGTTTGTTTCATTACTGCTGGCACAGAGTGGTGATTTTATTGGACTTATTACCAAATCTGTGTGCATTTATCATTTCATAGAAGGTGTATTTATTCTATAATTAGTAGCGCATCGGTTTTGTTTCAAGACATGAATGAAAAAGTGCTTGCATAGGCTATGCTGTATTTGTTTTTATTACTGCTTTGCATAATTTATTTAAAATCCACTATGTTCCACTATTAAGTCCAATATTTTAATAAGGCTGTCTCTTGAGACATACATGCACTGCAGTGCACTACCAAACAAATATGCTGTTTTAGTCAGCTAAGACTGGAAGGTCGATTTCTTTCAAGCTTGATTGTACGTCATATCTTCTAGCATGCTGTGTATGCAACATTTGTTACTTTACTCACAGCCGCTTGCTAGCTTCTCAGTTTAGGCAAAAATGCAATGCAGGGATATTGAATATAACTTTGCCTACTGAATATTATGATGTACCACTGATGATCAGTATAAACTTATGATATATATAGCTCCAGAAATTTTAGGGCAGTCAAGCAGAAATATATACATAATTAAATTATATTGTATAATACAAATTCTATAAATTATAATGTTTTAAATAGGTTTACAAGAAAAAATATCAGAATGATGAATATGCTAAACTTACAAACTACATATGTACAGAAAATAAAAACTATTTTTATGGTGTTTTACATATCTAAATCCTTAACTATAAATCATTACGTGGTACCTATTTTGCCATTTTAATTTTCCCTTTTTTTTTATTATAATTTTTGTGAATATGTGTTGTGCAGCAAACCTTTTGCATTGTATATGGCCTCTGTTCATGTTTTCCCAGTTGATTTATTATTTTACTAACTAATCAAAGGGCAGAATTATTTTTCTAAAATGAACAGCTATTGCACAAAGAAAACATTTATAAACAACAGTTTTAATCTCTTTTTACAAAGGTTAGTCCGTAACCCAAGTTGGTATTTTTCTAACGTTTTGCACATTTATTTTATGGGTGAATGACTTAATAATCAATTGTGTCACACCTTTTTGACAAAAAAAAAATGTTTGATTCAGCTGATTAATAATATAAGCTGCAAGGAGCCTTTATTGTAGATATATTCTACCACAGGAAGAGAAGAAAGGTACGACTTTCGGCATTTTAAGCATATTTAAGCCCCAGTGACATTTGTACTCTGGAGATTGTAATAAAAATGATCTGTGTATAACAATAAAAATGTTATGCATAAAAAATTATCTTGTTATTTTTTTTGTAATATAAGTGTTCAGTACTTAGAAATATTGTGTCCTGTTCCTGCCTGTCTCTTTATACTGCACCATTTATTTTTAAATAGCTGTCTTTTCTACATCTCACTGAGGATCAGTATATGTCCATAACCCTGATGGAACAAAATCCCAAAGTCCTTCTTATGTTCGTGGGTCCTCAGGAGAAAATAATGTATGGAGGAACTGAGGAACTAGAATGCCACCAACACCACCTTTCTGCTTCACGTTTCTAAATGCTAGGCATTTTTAATGAACACTTTTATTATGTTCTGCTCCTAGTTGTTTAGAAGAGCATTTCAGCACTGTAAGCAGTGCGATAAATAACCGAGCCGAGCTCAAATCCTGTCAGCGATTTCCTTTTACATGCCTAAACGTAGACATGGAGCGTATATAGAGTTGTGATTTTACAGATTTGCTTTCACGTGTGTAATCGTACACTTGTTCCGAGGCCATGATGAGCCTGTAGCATTCTGCTAAATTTAGTTTAAGGCTCGTAAGCAGTGAACAGATCCTACTGACTGTTTATTTAAAAAAGCAATGCCAAGACATCAATAGCATGCAGGTCATCTTTCCATACTTAACATAACTCTGTCCAGCAGACATCACCACTGAGACATTTAATTAGTTTATAACCATGATTGTCACTCAACTATATTACAGTTATGTGAGCAAAGTTTTAAAAAAAATAATAAATTGAAGTTGGTGTAAGTGATGTCGTCCATTACTGCTAACTTCTGGCAGATTTACAGCTGATGCAATAGTAAAAAAAAAACATGGAAGAGAAGAGCAGTGTTTGTTCCACATGTAAGGAATAAAACAGGACAGGGTGTGCTGTTATTGGAATATACACTGGATTATTTTCATATAGCAGCATGTCCTGAAGTGTTGTATTCCTCTTATACCACAGCGCTTTGCCAACAATTACAATTTTTTATTTATTACTGAATGACACATACTTTGTATGCATTTATAGTTACATTATTGCTGTGGAATGTTCGTGAGACAAGTTAGTTCCTTATATAACTTTATATAATCATTATAGCAGATATAAACACACATTATACCATATACACTCACCGGTCACTTTAATAGGAACACTTTTAATGTTCACATCAAAACATCAGAGTGGGGGAAAAAATGTGATCTCAGTGACCGTGGCATGGTTGTTGGTTCCAGATGGGCTGGCTTGAGTATTTCAGAAACTGCTGATCTCCTGGGATTTTCACACACAACAGTCTCTAGAATTTACACAGAATATTAACTGAAGCTCTTGACCTGTATCTGCACAATTTTTTGCATTGCACTGCTGCCACATGATTGGCTGATTAGATAACTGCATGAATGTGCAGGTGTACAGGTGTTCCTAATAAAGTAGATGGTGAGTGTATAAACAGTTGTTCAGTCACTATAGAAATGATAACATATAAGAACAAGCACATGAACTACTGGAACAGCTGGAACTACTGTCAGAGCTGTTGTTACAGAAGCTTAATCAACACCTTCTGGCCAATCAGATTAGAGAATTCAACAGCGCTGTTGTATAAATGCAATTACTGCCTGATTCCAGATCAGTAATCTTAGCAACAACTACACCAATTGATGCGCAACTGCCTGCACCCACAACTTTCCTTTGATAAGCTATAATCCAAGAAAACAACACTCACAGCTAAATAACAGCACAAAAGTATGTGGACACCTGACCATCACATCCATATGTGGTTCTTCCTCAAACTGTTGCACAAAACTGAAAGCACAGAATTGTCTGCTGTAGCATTACAATTTCCCTTCAGTGGAACTAAGAGGCCCAAACATGTTCCAGCATGACAATTCCCCTGTGTACAAAGTGAGAACCAGGAAGACATGGATTGCCAAGGTCAGAGTGGAAGAACTTGAGTGGCCTGCACAGAGCCCTGACCTCAACCCCACTGAACACATTTGGGATGAACTGAAATGCCAACAACATACCAAACGTACTAACTAGGGTTAGTATATGTACTATCATCATGTAACAGGAAGTGCTACAGTAAATTGTTCCTGTCTGACAGAATGCTGTGTATATTTTCTTCCTTGTAAATCATCAAGCTTGGAATTATAAAGATCACATAATTGAAATTTTTGGTGAAATATGGGAATCAAATAAGAGCAAATTACAGTAATGATTGTGCTTCTACTTTGACAATGTAACAAAAAAATAACCCAGTTCTTGAGAATAAAACAGGTGTTACTGCAGTGCCATGTTAAGAGCAGCGTTGGGGAGTAGCTAGCTAAAAGTAGCGATACTACTAGCTTAACTACATTTTAGTAGTGTAGCAGGAGGTGAGCTATATTCAAAACAATGTAGCTTTTCCAGTAACTAGCTAGGTTTTTCAGAGTAGTAGTATATCTAACTAGCTAGATATTTCCTGAGACTGAACCCTTGTTGTATCTGTTGCTTGTTTTACAGTTAGCTGCTTTTAACTAAGAGTGGTTCTAAACGGATCATTTTTTCCTAAATTTTACGTTGTGCAGTATATTAGCAGCACAATAAAATGAAAATGCCACAGTTTTCGCAGTTTACTGAAGCAAAAGCCGCTTCAGTGTAGTTAGCTACCTTTTCTTAGTCACTTGTAGTTTGGATATAGCCACTTTATCAAACCAGTGATTTGGCTGATTAGCTATTTTGAATCACAACTAGCTTTTAGTTTGACAGCTACAGTTGCAAATTAGCTTCCTCGTCACTGGTTAACAGCTACGTATGCCATAGCAGCACCCAACACCCACCCCATAACTAACTAACTTACAGACGTATAGACACCAGACCAAGTTGCTATTCTCCAGGAGATAAATAGATTTAGCAGTCTATCTAAGACCAATAAAATATTAAATGAAATTTTTCACAGCATCTTAACCATTTAAGACGTACCTCGATCTACCACCTCTTTTTGATTTTGAAGCATTTACCAAAATAACTATGGCAAAACTGTAAAAGAAAATATATTTGCTTCTGTTAGATGAGTGATTGACCGAATAACAATGTACAGTTAGTTGTGAACAGCATTCTGTGTGTGTGTGTGTAATATACTGTTTAACAATGTCATGGCCATTTCACAGATCAGATTGTGTCTAGATACAAGTGCTAGATCGCTAATCAGCCGATGTGTGTACAAATGTTTGGGAAAACACCCAAGTGTTTAAAAATTAACCAGTAAAATGAATAGTTACTTGTAATGTGATCAACTTTTTTTTTTTTTTTTTAGATAAACAGACACTAACACACTTTGGGTCACACGGAGGAGATTTGGTTTAGGATATAGATCCTCTTTGAATAGCTCTGTGGTTCACAAAATGGGCTCCAGGTAACCCCAGGGGTCCTTGAAACATAGCCAGGGGGTCCACGATTTTTTAATTTTGTTACAGTGGTAGAAATCACACCCCACCACTATCAAAGATATTCTGCCTATTATGCCTATTAGTAATGTCCACTCCAATAAATAGTCAAAATACCATATTATTATACATATTGAAATAATGTTTAATTTCTTAAATATATTTTAAATATTTTATTTGTAAAAATAAATCTGTACTGAAGCAGTCTGTGATTTTTTTTTTTTTTTTTTACAGTTAAAGGAGTCCCTGTCTGTAAAAAGTTTGAGAATCCCTGCAACAACTAAATGTCTTTCCTAAAGAGTCAACATGTATCATGCAAAGAAAGATTAATAGTAGAGATTCAAAGAACCGCTGAGCGAGGGAGAGATATCAGTTATAGAGTTGATCTCTCTTAATGACCAAGATTCTCAACACTCATCCCCTACCGTCCATCTAACATACTGCATTTGTGTGTGTGTGTGTGTGTGTGTGTGTGTGTGTGTGTGTGTGTGTGTGTAAAGGGACTCCAGACCCAAAATAGTGTAAAGCAGCTGCTCAAAGTCAAACCAGAGAAACTTCAAAGCAGTGACAGGAACACAGGAGCCGAGTTCGTAAAGGTCACTGAGTGTTCAGAGAGAGAGAGAGAGAGATAGATGGAGAGAGAGAGAGACAGGCAGAGAGAGATAGATGGAGAGAGACAGAGACAGATACAGATACATGGAGAGTGAGACAGACAGACAGAGATACATGAAGAGTGAGACAGAGAGAGATATATTGAGAGAGAGAGTCTGTCTCTCTTCCTGACAATTAATAAATCATAAGAACTCATATCTAGAGGAAGAAACACTTCATTATGTTTCATGAGTAAATTTATTTCAGGTCTGAACTCAATTTTATCCTGCTTTTAATTTTTCTGTAAAATGATTGCTTCACTATAGCTGACTTTACCCTTAAGCTTACATTATTTTTAGTTTCTTTTTTTCATTTACACTGCTGTTACATCTGATTGGTTAAAATGTTTTAAGTATTGAATCACAGGATTAAATAGCAGCAAATCATTTTAAGGAGCAAATCTATTGCTCATGTGATTATATCAGGTTTAAAACAATAGAAAAAGGAACAAATCTTCCAAAATGTGTTTTTCCACTGTGTGTCTGTGTGTACTCCATTTCATCTCATCCCATCTTCCAGCTGCTTCTCCTGGTAAGGAGTGATGTTCAGTGATGTGCACTCCAGTCTGGGTGATGTACACTAAAGCCTGGTGTGTCTGTTTTCTTTCTTTCTGTTTTATCAATCATATATTTCACGTTTAACTTTAGTATATGTTTCTGTGTGGACTGTATTAATGTTCATCTTAATCCTTTCTTTTTTTTTAAGTGAGTGTAAACACTTTAAACAGCATCAGCGCTGCCAGCTGGTGGTGAAGTGAAAGGATTACAGTGTGTGAGAACAGCACTGTCTCTTTCTAATCACTGACAGAACACTAAAAACACCATTGAATAAGACACGCTGATACAATTTGATTTGCCATAACAAATAGTTTATTTTCTTTTTAATTCCATTTAGTTTTCTGACGAGCTTTGAGCAACACTTATACTGTCAAAAATCAATAATGAGCATGCAAGGAAAAAAGGAACATCATAGTACAGCCAAAATCAATTTTAAATAATTACTCCAAAAATTATTTTATTTATTTTCACAGACAGTTGAAAACCCCTACATGACTTGAGTGACAGATAAAAATGAATAAAAACTGACTCAGTCCTGTGAACTAAGGCGAAGACTTTGCACGACCTCATGCCTCATTTTCCCACCAACGTCAAATGCATTAGATCTTTGATCCACACCTAATTAGTACAAGTTGCCTAGTTATGACAATCGCAAACATCATCATGGTTTTAGGAGATTTATGTGTGTCAGGTTCCTCTGGGACTGCAACAAATATTGTTATGACAGGCTCATTGGTCACTCCTATTACACAAAAAAAAAACTTTCATTTTGTACTGAAGTTACAAAGCTATACAGGTAATAAGTAAAGAAACAGGTTATAGTCAACAGTTTGGATTTTTATTGGTTTAATTTTTTTTTTTTTTTTTTTGAAAAATTATAATAGCCTCCACTCTTCTGGGAAGGCTTTCCACTAGATATTGGAGCGAGGCTGTGGGGATTTGTGTTCATTCAGCCACAAGAGCATGAGTGAGGTCAGGCACTGATGTTGGGTGAGGAGGTCTGGGGTGCAGTCGGTGTTCCAGTTCATCCCATGCAGGCTACTCGAGTTCTTCTACACCAACCTTAACACACCATGTCTTCATGGAGCTTGGTTTGTGCACAGGAGCATTGTCATTTTGGAAAAGGTTTGGGCCTCTTAGTTCCAATGATCCAATGAAGGGAAATTGTAAACTACAGCATACAAAGACATCCTAGACAATTGTGTGCTTCCAAGCTTCCAAGCGATGGTCAGGTGTCCACAAACTTTTGGCCATACAGTGTAACTTGTCTCGTGGATGTTCCACAACATTAAGTGTAGTGATATTGCTTAAACGTATGATGTGTCATATTTTACAGTAAATTTGAAAACGTGATTGTTGATCATTTGCTGTGGTATAAGAGGAATAAAACATTTTGGGTTGTGCTGTTATAGGAAAATAATCAACTTCACTGTGGTAACATTAACTTTGCTTTGTGTCGGCCACATCACACCACTCAAAAAAAGGTGATTAGTAATTTAATGGAATTTTAAATGTATGGAGTTGTGAATGAGGACTTTATGGAGATGAATATTGGCTGAATGGCAGATTTATGGTTCTGCCCCACCTGCCTCTATGGACTGGTTCAGAGAGTCACTTCCGGGATCATATTCAAGAGCAGAATGTAAATAACGTGAGGGTGAGTATGAAGAACTGTAACCCAAAACTGAATTTATGTCTCTATGCCATTTTAATTACAAAGTAAATCTCATATTTGCTGCTTCTTGTTCTTTTTTAACCAAGACACTGCTTAAACAAATTTAACAAATTAAAAAAAAACATAACTTTTTTATCTATCGACTAATTATAGATAAATACAGCAATGAAATAGCAGCTAATGAGCCTATCGAAACTTCCGGTGTTGTGCTCTGTTTCTGCGCATGCGCACCTATAACTTCATGCTTCTTTTTTTTATGTATTTTAATGCCGGCTCATAATCCTGGAATTTATCATATGTCTATTAAAACATGCTATCTGTAGTTTTAATGGATGAATTTTCTGATAAAGTCACAGTTAAAATAATAATAATAATAATAATAATAATAAAAGTAGACAAAACAACACAAAATACTTGTGATATTACTTGAGGAATAATCCTACTACGACCTATGACATACCATTCTATCTCCAAGCTATCTGCATATATAAATAAAATAAATAATGTAAGCCTTAACGCTTTGAGATGGTTGGACAGTTTCTTTTAGGTTCTGCTGTGTGTTTAATGAAGCTGAAACTTACGGCTCTCCAAGAGAGCAACCGCGTTACCGTAAAGCGCGATGTACCTGCGCACTGTAATTTCAGAGTAGAGAGCTTGGAAAAGTTTTCCGAAGTGCAGGTGTCAGGGGTTTGTTAGCTATAGACTGTGTTAACACCAGAAACTCAGCTTTATTCCATTCATTTCAGTTTTAAGAGCTTTAAAAATACATTTAAGTTCTTTTTTTATACAAAGGTAGTCATAAGGTGCTCACACTCGTATTCTTCCGACATAAACACAATGCTGAAGGCTTCCGTGTGCCTGTAATGCCTGAGCGCGTGCACACAGGCTGAGTTACACATAGTTTCATCCTCCCTATAGAAGTGCCCTAAACAGTGTGTGAAATAAGAAGAAGGTGCACCCTATGTAGTTCACGTTATATCCATTGGGAATTTATCCACAGCTTGGCTGGATCCTTCCTGAGTGAACGCTGACAAGATGTATGCGTCATACCGGAAGTGTGGTTTTCTATTGTTCACACAGCAATACATAATAGTAAAGGTGGAAAATTGGAAGTAAAAAAAAAACTTGCATTCATTCTAAACTTCATTTATAAGTATTAATAAAAACATAATTCGGGACATTTTATTTGAATGGACAAAATGTGAATTTTGTTAAGAAACGGGGCGCTCATAATCTCAATGCGTTTAGCATTGAACACGTGACAGGAAAGCGTTATTACGTCAAAAGAACATAAGAGCCAATCATGTTCTGATATGCAAATACAGGCCATTACAGGAGAGTGTAGAAAACCTGTTCATGATAAGGTAGAAAGCTGAAGTTGAGAAAATGACGGACTGTATGTGTCGGGGGTGTTATGCAGGCTCTGGAGCCTCACTGCATTATATTCCAAAGGATCCGGAGATACGACAGAAGTGGATTGATTTCATTTACAAAAACCGCACGGCGCCTAAATTTAAAAATCTGGATCGCATAAGGATCTGCAGCGCTCATTTCACTGAGGACTGTTTCACTAATTACCGGCAGAAAATGATGGGCTTCGGTAAAAGGCTCATTCTTAAACCTAATGCTGTGCCGACCATAGCTGTGCAGCTGGAGTTCACAGCAGCAGCGAGCAGGACTCGACAGGTAAACCTCCATTTCACTCACCGCGAGCTCAACAACAAACATCCCACTGCCCGAGTGTCTGCTAGCTCTCTGACGCACTGCTCTAGCACAATGCTATCCTCTAACCTTAGACATTTATTTACAGCCAGAGCAGTGAGATAGAAATATCAACATGCACTTACTTCTCACACTCTGTAACATTAATCTCTATTTTTTTTTTCACTAGCCTTAATCCCAAATACCGGCTTTTAATAATGATAACGTCGCTTTAACTAACGGACACTTCGAGTCGAAAAGCGCTTCCGTACTGTGACGTCGTGTCAAAATAAAAGTCCTGTGCGTATGCAGCGCTTCACGCCAGTTTGACGTCATGTCACGTTTTCTAGACTGAGTGTTTTAACATTATTAGTTGTCACACTGTATGAGATGATCCCAGTAAAATCTTGGCCAAATTCCAAAACAGGCCGTGCGGTGTCCATGTCCGATTATATGATGATGAAAGATGTCCTCTAACAACAGACCTGCGATTAAAGAAAATGATGACGTTTCGCTTGCGTCATCAATCAGCGTGATCACGGCTCAGGAAAGTGATCAGGAAAGTAACAGAAACTGTGAGATTTGTGTAATAAGGATATTTTTCTGTCCATGAACTTACATCCATCCATTTTCTGCACTGCTTACCCTACACTGGGTCGCAGGGGAGCCTGGAGCTTATCCCAGGGGACTCAGGGCACAAGGAAGGGGACACTCTGGACAGGCTGACAACTCATCATTTGTCCAACTCGCACACACTCACATACCCATTCACACACTACGGATAATGCAAGGGATGGGATGAAGGTGTAGTTTAAAAATACTGTGAATTGTGATGTCACTATATACAGTCAGGTCCATAAATATTGGGACATCGACACAATTCTAACATTTTTGGCTCTATACACCACCACAAT
>CM075024.1:13661771-13673348 GCA_037576675.1 Pangasius sanitwongsei
TTGTGGTGGTGTATAGAGCCAAAAATGTTAGAATTGTGTCGATGTCCCAATATTTATGGACCTGACTGTATGTGTTTCCATATTTTTCCATTAAAATACTTTACATGGTGTCGTCGCTTCCTGCAAAAAAAATGTCAAGGGAAAAAATGATTTGTTTGCCATGTTTCCGTAATGAAATTATCTTGCCGTATATCATACATGTTCTCTCATGTTTGGCTTCCTTGACTTTCATTGTTTACTGATAAGGGAGAAAAAAACAGAACACACAGACACTTATGATATGCAGACAGTTGATTAATATTAGTTGGATTCTCATTGTTTTTACAGTTAAACTTCACATCCCATGTTAACATCTGAAGATGAAGATATTAAGCTATTAATGACGTAAACCATGCTGCCATAGTTTTTGCCCGACATCAGTGCCTGACCTCACTAATGCTCTTGTGGCTGAATGGGCATTCTACCCATACAATGAAAAACATTAAAAGACTAGACATTAAACATGGCTTATGATAGAATCACATGACGACTTCAGTTCAGATCCATGCTGAAGGCCACGAAGGGCAACACATTTCATGTGTAAAGGATTTCATGCTCATTCAATAAATATACACCGGTCAGCCATAACATTAAAACCACTGACAGGTGACGTGAATAACATTGATTATCTCGTTACAATGGCACCTGTCAAGGGGTGGGATATATTAGGCAGCAAGTGAACAGTCAGTTCTCAAAGTTGATGTGTTGGAAGCAGGAAAAATGGGCAAGCGTAAGGATCTGAACGACTGTGACAAGAGCCAAATTGTGATGACTAGACGACTGGGTCAGAGCATCTCCTAAACAGCAGGTCTTGTGTGGTGTTCCCAGTATGCAGTGGTTAGTACCTACCGCAGCACACCTTCAGAGGTCTTGTAGAGTCCATGCCCCGATGGGTCAGAGCTGTTTCACAGGGGACCTACACAATATTAGGCAGGTGGTTTTAATGTTATGGCTGATCGGTGTAATGGGTAATGATTTTATTGGATGATTTTTTGTTTGTTTGTTTTTTTGGACTTTAGGAAAAACTGGAAGAAACCACGGCTGAAACACGCCTGTGCCCCTTGTGTCAAAGACGTCAAAAGGACAGTGATGCTCTTTCTTTGCACCTGACTAAAAAACACAGCGTGCATCCAGCATGTCTCAATAACCTACTCATAACTGTGAGTATTTTAATATTATTGTTATTTCCACCTCTTGTCACCCAAAATGACATTTTTAAATGATTCATTTTGTTGGATTTATACCAAGAAGAAAGCTACTACATGTTCCAGACTGTGCTGTATTTTAGCATTAGCCTGAATGTATTGAGTCCAGTTCTTACAATACTTTTTTAGTCAAGTAGCACTATTAGTTTGGCAATAAACATTTTTGCAAAAAATGAATGAATGAATGAATGAATGAATGAATGAATGAATAAATTATTTTAGGCAAAGTAAACTTGCAGTAGTTGTAGGCTGCATTAACCTCATAGCTCCAGGGCTAACATAAAAGAAGCAAAGACATCAAACATATCATTGACTGATCAGTTCCATTTGGGTTACATGGTGTACATTTGATAGTTCATCAAACGATTCCATTAATTATTTCCCTCTCCTTTCATCTCTCCCTCCTGTTCTTCAAGGCACCTTACGCAAACTGTTCCAGTGGCGGAGTCAGAGAATCCAGTGCACAAAACATCAGTAAGTTTAATCCTCATTTTCCATCCCAGAATACTCACACATGGATATCATTACTACTCATACTTACATAAATCGCTTATGGTATTGGTTTTTATCAGGAATTGACATTTGAATTTCTCTCCTTGAAAGACAGCACATCACAGGAGAAGTCCTCCTCCGAAAACACCAAATCCCCTTTAATGGCAGTTCAACAAGATAATTGTTCCCAGGAAAACAATGCATGTGATGAATCAGGAGTAGGGAACAGTGGAAGCATCTATGGTGACTCAGAAGCTTCAGTCAAAGATGATACATCCAGTGATAAAAGCAATGCTGCTGCTGATGGCAATGTTAACCACCCTTTCAAGTGTCACACATGTCTGGAATTCTTTACTAATAAGTCAGCATTGAATGCACATTATAATTCAGCCACTCATATCCAAAAAATGAGAACAGGAGCAGGGAATGACGGTGATTCCTCAACCCCTATTCTTACTTACCCGTATGTCTCTACCAAACCGTACCAGTGTGATGTGTGCCACGTCTCTTACTTTTATGCCTTCGGCTTGGAGAGCCATCTAAAGTCTGTATTGCACCAGAGTCGTACCAGGAAGGCTGGAAATACTGCGACTAAATCCAAAACAAATACAGAAACCGGAATCGTTGTGGCAAACTTGGCAGGCACCACAGTGGCTAATGCCACACAGTCAGCTAGTGGTAAGACCTATAATTATGTGACACAAGCAGAGACATTGCTTCCCACTCCAGTGGTGTCAGCTCAGGCAGTGCCTACTGTTCTCCCTCTCCTAACATTAGCTCCAAACTCTGTTCCACACGCCATTGTCCCCTCTGTCTTTCCTCCACTAGGGACTTCAACTACTCAGCTAATACCCCAACCTCAAATGCTAATGCCTCTTATCATGAATGGGCTTCAAACCCAAAGTGCAACCCCAGATGGCCCTCAACAAATTTTGCAGCAAGCTGTGCCAGTTCTTGATCTCTGCTCAGCACAGCAGACTCAAGGACTTGGCTCAAGTGACACCCATAGTCAGTCAGCAGCTACTAGAGTCTCCAGTGCATCTCAGATACCTTTAGAAATGATTGATGGGGTAGGAGTGAAAGTGAAAATTGAAATCAAAGAGGAGCCTTGTGATCAAGAGGTATCACAGATGACACCCTGTACAGCAGATGCTCTTAGTCAGGTGGGTTTAAAACAAGAGTATAACAGCATGTGGGTTGGAATTGAGGATAGCATAGTGTGTGGTGACAAGCAGCAGAGCAAAGCCAAAGGGGGGAGTGTGGGAAAAAATTCAAAAAGACAATGTTCTGATGCAAATAAGGCTACAACCCAGGACCTTCAGAGTTCACATGTTACCAAATCCAGTCCTGCAAAATGCAAACCCTCACATGCTAATCTTGTCTTAATGCCTTCAAGTACCAAGACTTGTTCAAGCTTGTCCCCAGGACCTCCAGTACTAACCGAGTTTCAGTCGCAGGTTCTGTGGGCCTTTTTTGAGTCGCGAAATGAGGCTGATTCTGAAATTCCACCAAGAGAAGACTGTGAAGCTCTTGGCAGGGAAGTAGGACTAACTGAGGATGAGGTAAGAAAATGGCTAGTGGACACCTATCGCACCAAAGACAGGCACCGTGCAGACATACAGTCTCACTATGAGAGACAAGGAAGCACTGAAGATGACGAAGACGCTCTAATGATTGATGAAAGTGGGGGAATGGTTCTCCGCTCCACTACGGACTTCCTTTCAGACGAAGAGGGTGTAGATGATGAACAGACCACAGTGGATAAAAAGAGAAAGAGGGGCATGGATAAGGAGGATTCAGAGGAGGAATCAGGCGGGGCAGAGTGCCGATTTCTACCTTCATTTAGAACATGCTGATCCTCCAGGTGACTCTCAAGGTTATTCAATCCCTCATGCATTGTTGGAGTCAGTGTTTTTGTCAGAGACAGAGCCAAAGCAGTGGCCTTTATAAATCCACCACTTACTTAGCCTCAGGGTCAAAATTCATTTCCAACATCGTTCTATATATTAAACGTTGCTGTGGTATCTTATAATTCATTACTCACTTGGTTCTGTTTTGGGAGCTGACTGATGAACACACTACAGTTTTTCACTTTTTCTTACTTTCTAATCTTACCACCTCTTCAGCGTTTGTTTCATTATGATTAATATGTACAGTATATGTGTTAAATCATGTATAAATATATTTAATATTAAAATAATGCTTTATATGGTGTGAAGATTAAATCTTTTGCTACTTGTACTACACAAGCTTGGTTTTTGCTGCACCGCACTTAGTCTTCATGCATTCTTTTTTAATTGCATTATTGACTACAGGTATGAGTATATACAAACAGTACTGGCTCAGCTGGTATGCAGTTGTTGTTTTTTTTTTTAATTACAGGACAATTATACCTATTCTGTGCATTTTTCACAGGTTTATTCTCTATACACTAGTGCAGCAAGAAATGAAAACAAGAGTTTTCATCATACTTACAATGTTTTTACAGAGAGACCAGTCCTGAGATATTTCATTAAATATTCATTAAAAACATTTAAATTACACATATTTGTATTTCAGTATTATACAACAGTTAGTTTCATTCCACTAATTTGATTGGATGAGCCACGTTCCAAGAGTGCTTATATTTAGTATAACTGAACAAGTACAAGAATATGAGAACAAGAATCTGAGGCTACCATGGGCACAGGCTCACTGAATCTGGATAGTTGAAGACTGGAAAAGACCAGATATTTTTTTTCTAAAATTGAACTGCCCAGTTTGGGTGAGCCTGTGCCCATGATGGCTTCAGATTCTTGTTCTTGGCTGACAGGAGTGGAACCTGATGTCCACGGTTGTAAAGAGTGCTTATTTGAGTTACTATAGGCTTCCTGTCAGATCAGACCAGTTTGGTCATTCTCCTCTGATCTCTCTCATCAACGAGGTGTTTCAGCCTGCAGACCCTCCACTCACGGGATCTTTTTTGTTTTTCATACCATTCTGTGTAAACTCTAGAGACTGTTGTGTGGGAAAATCCCAGGAGTTCAGCAGTTTCTAAAATACTCAATCCAGCCCATGCCACAGTTCAAGTCACAGAGATCACACTGTTTACCCATTCTGATGTTTGATGTGAGCATGAACTGAAGCTCTGGAGCTCTGTATCTGCATGATTTTATGCATTGTGCTACTGCTACATGATTGGCTGATTAGATAACTGCATAAATGAGCAGTTGTACAGCTGTTCTTATTAAAGTGGAAGGTGAGTGTATATACTTCATTTTTTAATTATGGATTTTTAATTATGCTCAAGTATGGTGGTCAGTCAAGGTCTTTCATACCAAATTTATCAAACCATTTCTTGATGATCTTTTTGGCTGAAACAGCAAAGGGCTGTTACCAAACTGTTGCCATGAAGCACACATTTTCTAGAATGTTATTGTATGCTGTGGCATTGTGTTTTCCATTCAGTGGAATTAAGGGCAGGTATGCATTTGGGAAGGTAGCATATTCCTGGCATCCACTACACCCAGGTTCATCTATCAAACTGTTAAATGGTGACCTTGATTTATCTGTGCTGCTTCATAAATACTTTACCTCACTCTTGCTTGGCTACAGAAACCTACTCTATGAAGCTCATTACAATCAGTTCTTGTCTTGCTTTGTTCAGTTCTTGTTTCTTCTGTACCCTAGGTTCAGAAGCCAACCAGTTCACAACAATACCTACAGCTGAGCAGGGAAGTGTTAGGGCAGAAATCTTTGAACTGACTTAAGCCAGTTTTAGACTGTGCAATTTCAGATTATTACTTGTTACACTGTATGAGATGATCCCAATAAAACCTTGGCTGAATTCTACAACAGATCTGACTACTTTCTGCTTTATGCAATCAATCAGCATGATCCAGGTTCTTGCAGAAATTGGGTCAAGCTTACTTCAAAGTCAGCCTGAGGTAGTACGGATATTTTTTCTGTCCCTCAGCATATTGCATTTACATTTTGCCATTGCCCCTTAAGTATTTGTAGCTGCCCTGTGAGTTTCTCGTCATCCTACGGCATCCTCCTGTTGGTGGCTTTTAGACGAGCATCAAAGCAGTGGTCATACTCTAAACAGAAACTGTAAACAATCGTTTTCTGACATCACAAGAACTTTGGATGTCTTTGTTCGCACTGGCACTAAAATTTGACAAAGTTTCCAATTGGGTCCGGATCTGTTCACCGTGAAGGCTGTAACATAATTTTCATCATTTGCTTCCTTATCAAACCATTCAGTGTCCCCTCTTGCCCTATGGATGGGGGCAGGGTCATCCTGGAAGAGGCCACGCCCATCAGAATAGAAATGTTTCATCAAAGAATAAATAAAGGTGATCAGTCAGAAGAAGTTTGTATTCATTTGCAGGGACTCTTTGCTCTAAGGGGACAAGTGGAACCAAATCTCTCTCTCTCGCTCACTCACTCACACACACACACACACACACACACACACGCACAGGAGTCATATTGGCTCCTTTATCCTTGGACCTTATTTGAGTTTGGTTTATTTGTGATCAAACTTCACAGATTTACACATTATTACAGACATATATATATTTTTTTATTTATTATTAATGAATAAAATATTTCTTTGTTACAATTATATCATACTACATGAGCTTTAAGAAGCTCTGCGTAGTGATCTGGGCGAAATTTCTGAAGATACACCTGCATTTTCCCCTGAGTTTTCTGCTGACTGCTGAGACCTTTGAATCAGAGAGAGGAAGACAGGAAATGATATAAATGAATGGTCATGTCAACACGCTAATACACAGACATTAACGTGCAATTTTATCATCTGTCAAGATGTATCCATCTGTGTATCAATCTAATTACTCTATCTAGCATGATTGTCAAATACGTATTTGAGGAAAACAAAATTAAGAACTTTGTTTTAAAAAAACATTATTCCTATTCTTACTATATAGCCATGATACTGAGCAGCCTATACTCTCTGATAGGTATACTCCAATAAAATGGTTACCTGATACAAAACGTATGATATTCAACACACACAATATTATCATAATTGTCACTTCAAAATATTGTCAGATAATAAAGATAATGCAATTTTGCTTTGTCTTGGATTTGATTCTTATTTTAATAATCATGGTTTGTGATAATACATATGATAGAATATTCGCACATCTACTCTCTTGAATAAGCTTCTCTCACAGTTGTAACCTTACTCTCATGTGAAGAATTTGTTCAAAAAAAAAAAAAAAAAAAGGGAATTAGAGATTTTTATTCTCCCTTCCAAATAGGACAGTGCCTATAGCTACCTAGGCAGCCTGCGTCTGCATGAAAGGCAGTGGGAGTGACCGTAATTTGAAGTGTAATTTGAATGACAACAAAATCAATGCATTGTTGATTATTACAGTACACTGTATAAATAATTATCAACATAGGCCTACTACTCTCCAGTCACCTAATTTTTGAGCCGTCTTCTCGATACGCTGCACTGCAGTCGTCATCTCGAACCCTTCTGAAACAAGAACTTCGATCTCTCCTACGCAGTAGCCAAAATCAGCCTGATCCAGATCTATCCGGACTCTTCTGTCGTCCCCTTCGTCCTCCAGCACATAAGAACACCGGACGGTGGTGAACTCGGCAAAACACTCCAGCTTCAAATCCTGCAGCCATTTATCAAACTCAGCATGAATATCTTTAGCTTGTTCTGTCTGTGAGGAGTCTGACATGTGTTCTGCGTAAATGCCCATGATAGCCATAAGTTCAGCTCTGATCTGAAGCAGATCTGTGATCTCTCTGTAATTAGTGCACACATCCTGTGCTCTTTTCTCTGCATTCAGATGCGATGACGTGGGCCGTTTTAGCTCCCAGGATCCTTCACGTTTCCTCAACCAGAAATCTTTTAGGGTTAATGTGAAGTCTGCTGAGTCGAAGTACTGGTCTTTAAACTCATACTGACCCAAACAAACAGCTAGGAGGAGAGAAGAGATAGGGAAAATGTCAGCTCGTGTTCCTACACCTGGTCAGTGATGGTCCTATGGTGATTGCTTTCGACTGATGGATAGGGTAGAGGGGGGCTAATAAAATTGTGCAGTGAAAAGAGATTCCATCTAGCACCCTAAAGGGTTCATTGGTTTACCCTAATTACAGATTTAAAGTAAATTATCTATTTTAGTATGTTAGTTCTATGATAAAACTTAACCATATTACTTTCAGTCATGTTACTTATTTAAGAGCAACATGCAGCCATTGTAAATCAACCTTGTAAAAATGGTGAAATGAACATTTTCTTAGATTCAATGTTGCAAAAGCATTAAAAAAAATCATTTTAAAGAGTAACAGGGACTAAACAGGACAGCAATCATGGAATTGCCCCTATACCCAACTGCAAAAGCAGTGCAACAGTTCAGTTATTCAGTGAAAGAAGTCTGTTATTATTTTAAAGTGGATTCGTTAGAAGACCAGGGTGCAATTCCCCGACAGGGAGATTCACTTCTTAGGGATTTTTAAACTGCCCTCTAAGGTGCTAAGGAACTTTTACACCTGCACCATTGAGAGCATCTTGATGGGAAGCATCACAGCCTGGTTTGGGAACAGCACCAAACAGGATAGACAGACTCTCCAGAGGGTGGTGCGATCAGCTGAGCGCACCATCTGCACTGAGCTCCCTGACCTGCAGTCTATCTACAGCATGCGGTGCTGGACCAAGACCAGGAAGATAGTGAAGGACCTCATCCATCCGAACAATCGACTCTTCTCTCTGTTGTGGTCAGGGACAGTATATGTTGCACAGCATATACCGCTACTGTTTCTGCCACCGATCTTTATATCTGTAAATTCTATTTTTATGTCATGGACAGTTGAAAAAGCATTTCACTGCACATCGTACTGTGTATGGTTGTGAATGTGACAAATAAAATTTGAATTTGAGAACAATCTAGAAACATCAGTTTCACCTCTTTAAAGAAGGCTTTAGAGGTCTTGTCCAGTGTTGCTTAGCAATTTTGTTGCTAGATTTGGCAACTTCTCTTTAGTGACTTTATTTAAAAAAAAAAAAAAAAAAAAAAAAAAAAAAAAAGAATAACAAATTTGTACTCTCCAGCTCACAGCACAACTGCTGGTTATATGAGTTGAGAGAGCAGGTTCAGTCAAATCACCACTAGTGTGTAAAATGTCACTGAGTTGCACTCGTGTGTGCCAATGTCCCCATCAGCCAATCACTGATCACCATTGTTCCTAACAACCAATCACTTCTCATCATTGTTCCTAACGACCAATCACTGATTACAATTGTTCTCAAAGATCAATCAGTGATCACCATTGTTCCCAACGACCAATCACGGATCATCATTGTTCTCAATGATCAATCACTGATCATTATTTGATCTTCATTTTAAAGTCTCCTTGGCAATATTTACAAGTAATAAAAGTGAGTTATTCCATCCATAACTCTTTCCTTCATGTCTATTTCCGACTACTCCCCATCACTAGCTCTTTTCTTGTGTGTTCTTTATAGAAATTATAGTACTGGCAACTTATTTCTATAGGAAACAAGGCAGTACTTTATTATTTTCCATTTTCTTAAATCTATTCACAATCAGAAAATCTTACTTCTTCATGAAACAGGTTTCGATATGCAAATGAACATGACGATTCATTGCATATGCAAATGAGGCTATGACGTTTTGAGCATGCATTAGCTACTTTCCCTTGAACAGAGTAGGCAACAGTGGCCTTGTCACCAAACTTTCTTTTTTTAAATAACTTTTTAATTTATATAATATGATCACTGATGAGGTTATTTACAAACCATAACAGCCTTTAATCAGAAATCTAGCTGGGAATGAAACTCACCTCCAATAACCTTCAGTTTCTCTAGGATGTGTGAATCACACACAAACTTCCTCTCCACCTCCACAGGCATTACTCTGAAATAAATCAGGAAAAGGAAAATGTGCTACTGAACAGCCATTTAAACTCATCATGATTACACTTGGGCTTATAATGTACTCACTCAAAGCTTTAGGCAATCCCATAATGCATTTCGAAGGCGTCACTTCCGGCTTCTGGGCAAGAATTTCAATATAAGAGTTCAAACACATAAGTGCATTGTACAGCCTTTTAATTTGTGCATTTGCAATTTGAGTTGCTCCAAAGCTCAAAATCTGTAAAAATGAATGGTAAGTCAAATAAATAAATAAATAAATAAATAAATATGACCTCCCACATTAAAATGTATTTATCAAGGTTCACGACTGCTTATGCCTTTTGTTTTTTGTTTTTAGTTTTTTTTGCTTCTTCTGATATTCTTTGTGTCTATCATGTGGGAACAACATTGTTCCGTCACATGTAAAATTTAGAGGCATAATTAAATATTTATATGATAAAACATGTAATTAAAATAAAATTTGGTAAATTGTTGTCTTTGAGCCAGTTGCATTTACACTCCATAACTAATAAAGCATCTATCTGGATATTTGATATTTGAGAGACAGACAGACAGACAGACAGACAGATAGAGAAAGGGGCACATCGTATACAATAATGTAGATTATACACACAAGCAGAAACATATAACAAATTATACATTATTAATTCTGTGTATATACATAGGCTCTGCATAGAGCTTGTGTACTGCAACCCAGGGCATTAATAGCGTATTAGTATATCAGTATTAATCACAATTTTCTACTGTGAAATACAATGCAGCGCAATACAATAGAAGACAATACAAAACAGGTTTCATTCTGCAGAAATATTTATTTTAGACTTCACTGAATGGTTTTGTTGTATACAAACAATTAACAATAATACAATAACTGACATTGTAGAATATGTAAGGAATAAAAATCAACAGGGTGTGCTGTTACAGGAAAATAATAAATGACTGGGTGGTGTAGCATGTCCCGAAGTGTCTTATTCCTCTTATACTATGGCCATTTGCCATTACAATTTTACATTTATTGATGAATGATATGTTGTGATTTTTAGCCATTTATAGTTACATTTAAATTTGTGGAACGTCAGCAAGACAGCCACGGTAAGTGCCTGTCATCACTTAGATTTTAGCAGCTATAAAGTCTCTCTTTTTTCTCTCTATTCAAGTCTCTTCTTAACATTAACCTTCTGTAAAATAATTATATAATTATACGATCATATATGTATTTTTCTTTGCTAGATAACGTTTGTTAATTTATTATTAGCCTTAGATTATGTGTAACATCCGCCATACAAATTAAAAGACTGAAACATTTTTTTAATGATTATACCTCATATTTCCATAATAAAAATGCACAGCCCAGGGGATATGGGAAAACCTCTAGAGTCTGATGAATAAAAGCAGTGTAAAATGTATAAAATTATTTATTGGGGTAGACTGCATAATATAAACATAACATTCACAGAATTTTAATATATCATTATTCTGTCGCATTACGTTATATCTGACACTTTCACTGTCTCTTACTGTGCCTATTGTCCTATTTTAGTAGTTATTGTACGGTCTTGTGCTGTTTGCATGTGCACTTTATGTAGTAATGTTTAGTCTTGTGTAGTTTTGTGTTGTTTTATGAAGCACCATGCTCCTGGAGTAACATTGTTTCACTTCACTGTGTACTGTACCAGCTTGAAATGAATGTGTGGTTGAAATGACAATAAAGCCACATGACTTGACTTAATGTTTAACATTTGAAAAGTGTTAATTATTTGAGTAAGACTTTTAGAAATTATACAGTGCTGTGCAAAAGTCTTAAGCACCCTATTTTTTATAGTACAAAACTTTGTTATAGTTTTTATTTGATGACTTCTACATTATTGATTCAGTACAAAAACATTTTAGATTCCAAACATTAGTTTTCCAGCACAA
>CM075024.1:13673448-13690424 GCA_037576675.1 Pangasius sanitwongsei
TCTCCAGAAGAACTGTGGCTGATTCTGCAAGATGCTCAGTAACACTTACAGCTCATTTCCTTATAAAACTGCACAAATTGTACCTAGTGACTGCTATTTTTTTTTTTAAAGCGAAGGATCGTCGCACCAAATATTGACTTTGTTTCATTTATTACTGTTTACCGCTCTTTATAGCATTTTTAAAATGTAGAAACATTTAATTTAATTATTTTTGGAGGCATCTTTGCTCTACAGCATTTCTTTGCATGAGCCTAAGACTCTTGTTCTGTATTTTCACATTTTACATAATAGATACCATGATATACCACAAAAGTCTGAATTGTAGGAATGACCCTAATATAGAAACAATAATGTATTAGGTTCAAGGCTCTTTATTTGTCACATACATATTACATACATGTGATGTGATATGATGTAGTGAAATGTTTTTCCTTAGTGCCTCGTCCCACAGTGCAACAACGAACTAGATATATACACCCATAATAAAAAATATAAAGAATATAATAAAATCTAGTAGACTATATGATAAAGAAAGTTTGGCAGCCTTTAGAAGACTGTAATGTTGAATATGAATATGCATAAATAGAATTTTTTTTTTTTTTTTTTTTAAAAAGCAGAGCTGTAGTTCATAGTATTAGAATTAACAGCAGCAGGAACTACTCTGTGAGTCGTGCTGTGATAGAAAATTAATCAACAGGTTCTGACCAATCAGAATGGAGAGTATAAGCAAGTATAAAGGCAGTGAGTTAAAAGTGCACGTTGTTTAATGGGCTTATCAGTTTAGTTAATCACTGTGGCTGTGGGTGAAAATGCGTTCTGGTTAATGTGTGTGGGCTTTGGGGGGAGCTGTTGTGTGTTTACTACAGGCTACAGGGAGGGAGAGAGAGAGAGAGAGAGGGAGAGGGAGAGAGAGAGAGAGAGAGAAGAAAAACTTTTCAGTGTTGTAGAGCGACAGGAAGCGCTGCAGTGAGTCGTCACCATGCAGGTAAACGCTTTCACTAATTGCTTTAGTGTTAATTAAACCACGTTATGGCTGAATTAAGCCCAGATTCTGGATGTTAGCGACTTGATTGCGCTGGGAGAAAAATCGGCGACTAATTGCTATAGCGTGTTGAATTCTTGCAGTGTGCGTTTCGTTGGATTTAGGGAGCCAAATTGCAAACTTTTGTGCCTCGTAGCTCTTTTTTGTAGCACGCCGTTTATTATTCGGGCGTTAATAACTGTGCACGACGATCAGAAAAATAGTTATGCTTGTCACTAATTGTGTTGTTGGTGAACGATGAAGTTAGGTGTCGAAGGGCAGGGTTCGGATTTGTTAAGCAATGTAAGAAGGGTAATCAGTGGGTATGTTTAAATTTATACCCATCTGTTAGAGGAATCTAAAGGCATTAATTAAATAGCTTTAGTCGGTGTAGGCCTCAGTTTCCGGCGGGCGGTGTGCACTGCGTACCCCACCAACAGGCTACAATCTGCGGATAAGGACACTAATCAAGGCCGTGGCTTTAAATGAGAAGGGGATAAAAACCTATTTACGAAAATTCAATTAGTGCATTTTGACTTTGCCTCTGCTTTTTCGGTATAATACCAATCCATATCCCGGTTCGCTGTACAATTTGGCTGTTTGTGCTTCAAGTTGTGGCTTTAATTTAAGTTAAAAGACGGCTCTCACAGCTTGATAAGCGATGCATAATTAGTTAGCTAGCCAATTTTGTTTAGTTTTTTTTTTCTGGATGGCTAGGTGAGGTGGCAGGCGATTTTACTTCTTTGACTTAAATCGCTATATCGTAATGAAATGATTCTTACCTTGATCAAAGTTGGAATCGACTAGGGTTCAAAACAGACCGGAATGAGTGATCTTTAAACGTTAGGTTTCGTGATAATCGAGCTAATTGGAGTGTTAGCTAGCCAGGATAGCTAACCCTGCCAATTGGTTCTTGCTAATGAGGCTGTGGCTTAATTAACAAAATTATCAGGAGTTAACGGACGCCGTAGGGCTCTTAAATAAATCTGGATTACACGAAATGTTTCGTAGGTATCATTTTTGTAGGCTCTGTTGGACTTGGGTGAGTTCAGAGTACTTTTATTTAGGCGTGTAGGACAACTGTGTGTAGCACGAAAGCTAATTGGCGTAGCAGATAGACCACTGCAAATGGACACTATTGGCATTTCCTTAACCGTTGCATCATACAGCGACATTTCTCAATTCTGTCTCATGCAAATGAAGCCAAACTGCGCATAATTAATTATGAAGTAGTATTTTCAGCCTGGGGATTATTTAAATGATGTTCAGACGACGAGTTGTTTGTTTATTTATTTATTTTAAAGCGACATTACACTGCAGCAAAATCATCACGATGAGTTTTTGATCTGATTTGCAGTTGGCATCAGTGTTGATGTTGTTATATAATCCTCAATCAATCCTTCTGATCATTGAAATCATTTCCAGCTCCTCTACGGTGTTAATTAAGCTGTTAGGGTGGATTGTGTAATATTTACAAGTTACACTGCGTTGTCTTTAGCAATATAAATAGACTGTTTATTTATTTATATAGGCATTTATTTATTTGCCGACATGTGGAGCAATGGAGCAGTTGATGGGCAGCTAGTATTTTGTTATAATACTGTGTCTATACAGTCTAATATTTGATCTTGCTTTATTTTGACCCCTTTACATCTCGTTTTAATGGGATGTTAATTACACAGATCTGTAGGTGGCAGATAATTGACCATAGTTGCTTCCATAGAGAGAAAAATAATTCAAGGGTTCATTTGATAATTAAGGGTCCTACTTGGAGCCCTTTCTGATAGGGAAACACTCTGTTGTAGGTGTCTACACTGAACCCTTAAGAAGAACAATTAAAATAAGTTTTCCGAGAATGTTACTTCGTACCAAAATGATGGCACAGCACTATTTCCTCTTTCTTAATACCGCTTATACCACAGAACTCTGTCTCTGTGAACTCTCTGTTGAACTCTCGAATCTGATTGGTCAGAAGCTAAGGTTAATGCTGTGTCTACTAATTCGCCTACTATCCATCCTAAATGGTATCCGAGATTAGAATTAGTGTGCTCCAAATCGTAGTGTGTCGAAATGAGTATCCCAAAGGTACCCGGATGCTCTACTATTTCTGGTAGGTTTTCGAAGTGGACACTTTTTCAGCGAATATTGCCCACAACTCCTTGCGCGAAGGAGGAGGAGTTTTGTGACCGTTTGCTTTGCTGAATTCAAGGACGCATTTTAGAGAGGTGTAAATGAAATGTGGAAAAACAAATTAAACTATATAGTATAAATTATATAAGGAATGATGAATGAAGAAAAGCTGAAATGCAACAAGGAGTTTGTTTACAGCGACGGTGTGCGTAACTAGGCAACAGCGTTCTCTTCCGTTACATGAAGTGTTAGTTTGTATGTCCCAGTATTTGCATACTCTTGCTAAACAATCAAAAGTATGTACTTTTTCTTCACAAAAGAGTACATACTTTTAGTGCATAGTATAAATAGGTGAATTGAGATGGAGCGTAAGTTTCTATAAGAGGAGCGTAAGTTTCTATAAGAGCAGCTCTGACAGTAGTGCCGAGTATAATTCAAATGTATGGTGGACACTCCACATACCTTAAGACTAATAGAAAACAGATTCAAAGAACCTGTTATTTAACAAAAAAATAAGTAAGGGATAATCCACGCCAAGGGGTGCATTACACGATTTTAATGCACAATGTGAAGGCAAAGAACCACCTGACGTGAAGCCTTTAATGCCTCTGCAGAATGCATTAAATCCGTGTAATGCACACCTAGCCATGGATTATCCCGCTTATACAATGGTCACTTGCCAGCATTGACAATTTAACGCCGTCATTGATGTTTGCAGTGAAAAAAGTGACTGAAAGGATGAAAAGAACGGTTAATTTGTTAGTTATTTTATATGCGGGTCGTTAAATCTAGAATTCAGCCCGCTTTAAATCGTACACAGATGAAGTAGTGCGATAAGATTATATTTATTTGAATAAATTATTAATAAATAGTTATTAAAGAGAGAGAATTAATAAGTTTAATTACTATATGCAACTATAACTGTGCTACAATTAATTGTACCAGTAATTGTAACTGCTTACAATTGTTTATAGGCAGCGCATTAACTTAGAACAGTGATTAAATTGATTGGAGCTGCCTGTGCATTCAATGGTTTGAACGCACACCTTCCAACCAATCAGAATTGAGTATTCAGGAGATGTCTAGGATTTATGGAAGGAGTCTCCAGTTTTAGAGCTTTAACAGTCAGTTATTTATTTTCTGTTATGGGAAAGTCTTCAGGACAGAGGATTTTGTGCGTTTTAGTTTCTTGATAGCTTGACAAACTACTTTTTTTTTTTTTGGTCTTGTTAATGTTTTATGTCTTATTATTGGGAAAGAGACAAGAGAGAGGCTCATGATGCAGCGATTGTTCATAGTTGTTATAAAAGGATTTGATAACAGGAAGTAATTTGTCTCGGATATTCTGTAACATTAAACGTAACTGGAAATTAGTGGTGTAGCTAACGATTATTTTGTATATCATTTTTTTCCTCCGATTAATTGGCTTGATCATTTTTAATACCAGAAAATATTTCTTTGCCAGATTTCATTCAACTATTAATACTACTAATGAACTCTTAACGTGAGAATATTATCCAGTGCTTATGTCAATCAAATGAGACCCCCAAACTAACATAAGGTGACTGTATTCTGTACATTGTTTTACTGGTTTTGCACATGTTTTTCAGCTATAAGTCTTATGCAAGCCCTGATTTGTTCAATTCTGACCAGACTCATTCAAAATAAAATAAAATAAATCTCTGCTGCCTGTCTCACTAACTTGAAACATTCTGATGCTAAATTAATTTTGCTTGCGGTGAGGTGAATACATGAATAGGTACGAGGTGGGTTGACTCTTAGTTTTTAATACCTCAATCAATGGGATTGACTTTATTGTGAGCCAGAAGCAGGATAGTGACTTGGTAACGCACAGAATATATTAAAATATATATTGTGTATGCTGTAAAAATGTAAACCTTTAGTGTTTATCAGACCTACTGGGTCAAAAAAAAACAAAAACAATTACAAGCTGATTGTTTTGAATAGCATTTGATACTCGTTGCCCAACACTGCATAATGCACAAGCAAAATAAGTTGTGTTTAAGTGAGAAAACGTTAATCTTGTAGACCAATTGTTCATTTGTGACCATGTTCAGTGACTTTTAATCAACTTGTCATACAAACTACCAACATTTTTGCCAAAACCGTACAAGATAATGTTTTCTGATTGGGCAGGAAAGGTACATATGACCATAACTGTGCAATACAGCTAGAAAACTAGATGAGCTAGGACAACTCAATACACAGTTGTTAATCTGCATGGTTCAGCCAGGTACATTCCTGTTTCTCACGTTCACAAACAAATGGTTAAAACTGAAATATTACTCGCATGAAAACACAAGTTTTGTCATGAGGCCAACAGCATAGTGTAATGTGAAGTGTTTTGATACATTAGAGCTGGTCGTACTGTTTCCTATTAAATTGTTGTGGTATAAGAGGAATGAAATGCTTCGGGACATGCTGTTAGAGGAAAATAATAAACTTTGTGGTGGAAACGGTAATTCTGTTTCACGTCAGGCTGCATCATAACCACACCACGTATTATAGCCAAAGCATTCTTCACCACCTTGCTGACGTTTTGTCAGGGGTGCAAACGTGATGCTTCAGAAACTTTATAAGGAGTGGATAAGGACAATGGCTACGCAGTTGTCCCCTCCCTGGAAATTGATATACTTGTTTTTGTTCTCTTGGTCTGTATTAATATGCTTAACTAGATAAAGTCGCCTCCGAAAGTATTGGAACGGCAAGGCCGATTCTTTTGTTTTAGCTATACACTGAAAGCATTTGGGTCTGAGATCAAAAGATGAACATGAGACGATAGATCAGAATTTCAGCTTTCGTTTCCCGATATCTAGATGTGTTGAACAACATGGCACCTTTGGTGGCAGATCACCAAAGAGCAAAAGTACTGGAACAGATAGTCTAAAAATAAATAGCACTTAATATTTGGTTGGCTACCCCTTGCTTGTAATAACTGCATCAGGCTGGTTTATCCTTTATAACAACAAATAGTCTTCACAGGTGAAACCCAGGGCTCAAACCAAAAGTAGATGTTTGAGCTATTAATTGTTTAACAGGGCACACCTCGGCAAAAAGAAACACCTGTCACATGTTCCAGTATTGTTGATCACTTGAAAAATGGGTGAGTTCAAACAAAAGGTGTCATGTTCCAAGTTGTTTAACACATCTAGATATGTAAATATCAGGAAATGAAAGCTAAACTTCAGATCTGTCATCTCATATTCATCTTTTGCGCTCCAGTGTATAGCAGAAACACAATAATTGGCCTTGCCGTTCCAATACTTTCAGAGGGGACAGTAACTAGCTTGCCACACATCATTTATATTATGTTAGCTGCCAAGTTTTGTAACCTACACAGTTAGCTAGGTCTCTGGGCAACCAAAACATGGGACTGGACAACACGCTGGAGCTTCTACACCTGAGGGGCAGGCTAGTTAATTTATTGGTCCACCACTGGACTTCCTCGCTAAGTTTCCAGACTGTTATTCTTGTTGAATTTCATTTGTTCTGGCTTAACCACCATGGCTCTCGGGTGCCATCCACAAAAATTTCAGATTGCTTTAAAGTGTTACAGTGGCTAGATGTTTCAGACAAATCTCCTTTAATTAACAGCGTAGCTGCTAATTTGTAAATATTAGGTTTGGCATGAGTAATTTGTTTTCTCAAGTACTCATTTATATTTGTTGGTATTCACTGCTTGCTCTATTGGTGTTTGGAAGCTTTGTCTACACTATAGAAATGTACACGTGTCAAACTCAAGGCCTGAGAGAATTTGCAAAATATTATACTGAAATGTGTTAAAGTAACTATTACGCAACACACCAGAGCCTTAGTCTTGTGTCCAGGCACATTCAGTATGCACCACTGTGCAGCATATGCATGCTCGCATCTTTCAGTGCTGAAATGCGGGTTACAATCGACAATGCATTTGATGTAGGTTAGACGTGCCTATAAATTCAGAAGCGTGTCTGGTGTTGGCAGTGGAGTAGCTGTGAGCTGCATTCTTGGGGGACCATTTTCTTGACTTGAGGTGCATGATGTGTTCATGTATTTTGAGTGGATGCTAGATTGGTGATGAATTACTTCAGGAATATCATGTCATGTGACCTAATGTCATGTGATCATGAATTGTGCTTATATCTTAGAAATATCTTAATGAAAATTCCATTGAACATGACACATACACACACAAAATACAGATCTAACTTCACTTTCTAAATATGGAGGAATCGCAGCACTGACTTTGCTGACCTTTTATTACTATTGTGATAGCACAATTACTGTGCCAAAAAACAATGTTATTTGACACATACTGTATATAATCAGCTGCATGTTATGTTAACCATCCATGAATAAACATTTGGAACATTCCTAAAATATTTCAGGGGGGTCAAACTTGAAATCCTCCCTTTCCCTAGCTATACCTCTGGGTATATGCCTGTAGTATGGTTCACTGATGGACTCCAAATCCTGAAATGCGTCACCCAGAAAAGCTGATAGGGTGCAAAGTCAAGAGAGATGGGAGACTAAGGACACGTTTGTTCTTAGCAGAGCTAATCCTGTGTGAGTTACTCTTAAATCTCATTTTGAAAGTTATTTATTTTCGATATGTATTTAAAAAGAAACCCACCATCTAATAGTTAATACCAAAGAGTGGGCTCTGTTAGATCTTTTTTCTAGGCAGGTCTTAATAACCAAAGATTGTTATTAGATTATTAATAATTAATTTATTAATAACATAACATTTATTAATACATTTATATTAGTGAATAAATAATTATTATTGATTATTAATAAATAATGAATAATTATTAATAGTTTGTGAGCTAATTAGGTTATTAGCTCACAAACCTGCTGATGTGGCCTGGACAGAATTGGAGTTTGACACCCCTGGGGTAGGCAATAAACTAATGGTTTCTCTGCCCTATGTAGTATATTATGTTGAAATTATGACCATGTGGGATTCACCCAAACTCTGATAACTTCAGGAATATCATGCCATGTGACATAAGAACAACTATTGATCAAAGATGTTAGACTGTAGATACATCAGTCTGTAGATACATATCCCTGAAACATAGTCAATGTAATAGAAAACTATGTTGTCTAAAAATGCATTATTGCTTAAAAAAAGCCATCGACGGGTGGAACTGAAAACACAGCTGTATAATTTTGGGGTATTCCAAGTTACACATAAGGTGAACACTTACATTCCTCATTTTTATTTTTACCTTATTTTACTTATGTCATTGTTGCACAGGGCATGACATTTACTGTAGGCTTATTTTCTGGAACATAAACAGGCTAATGTTGATGTATGTTTATGTTAACCGCGGCTACCAAGTTAAAATAAAATCATGTCAGTGCAGGTCCTAACTAGCTGTCTAGTTGCCTTACAATAAGCTAGTATTTAATAAACTCATGTAAGGAAAATGTAAACCATTATCCTGCATGCTATTTGAATTTGCATAAAGTATATTTTTAGTTGGATTTTTAAAGAGGACAAAGAAGACTCTTCTGGAGGATGTGAAACAAAATTATAGAACTAAACTAAAGAAATTATTTGCACTCTACAGAGGCCAGTATGGTTTTAGGAGGAATCAGTACCATGCCATATATGATAGCTAATGGTGTCTCTTTTATTTCAGGAGGAGCTGGGAGAGACCATGGGTGGGGACAGCGATGGGGGGTCAGTGTGGCTGTGTCCTTTGTGTCAGCAAGGTCAATTAGACCGTGATGGTCTTGCTCTGCATCTGGCTGAAAAACACAGCGTGCTTCCTTCTTGTCTTGATAAGCTATTGGACATTGTGAGTAATTATTATTGTTATGCCAATGTGATCTTGTGGAAAGTTGTGGTGAAGGTGATTTTGTTGCATTTTATTCTAGTGAACTCATAAAAGCTACTACCTATTAATCTTTCCCTAAACTTCAATATTAATAATATTCTTAATAGTCATAATTTACATACCAGTTAAGTTGTGTGAATTATGTGAAAGACTATAAATATTAAATAGTACTATACATTACAATTCATAAGAATCCAACACAATTTACTGTAGCTTTTTAAAATTGTCTTTTTACTTTAAGGCGGCTCCCAAGCACTGTTCCAGTGATGAAGGCAGAGAGTCTGGTGCAAAAAATGATATCAGTAAGTCTAGGCCTCGGTTTCCATTGCAGGCATTTACTACTAGTTAGATTTCATTATCATTCATACTGATAGAAATGAATGAATTTTACAAAATAAATATCAATGTTCCATTTCATTTATCTTTTTTCAAGATGGGACATCACAGCAGCAGTGTTCAGAAAACTCGCCTTTAATGGAGTCTCAGAATGAAGCTATCTCTAGTATAACTGACCAAGATGGTTCCTCCCAGGAAAAAGTTGTGTGTGATGAATTGGGAGGAGTGGGAAATGAGAACGACTGGAGTAACACAGAATCAAATCAAGATAATGTTACCCAGCCTGAAAGATCAGAAGCCTCTGTCAATGATGATAAATCCAATGATAAAAGCAATACTGCTGCTGATGATGTTAACCACCCTTTCAAGTGTCACGCATGTTTGGAATTCTTTCCCACTAGATCGGCATTGAGTGTACATTATAATTCAGCCACCCATATCCAAAGGATGAGAACAGGAGCAGGGAATGACAGTGATTCCTCAACCCCTGTTCTTGCTCGTCCTTATGTCTCTAACAAACCCTACCAGTGTGCAGTGTGTCGTGTCTCTTATAATCATGCCATCACACTGGAAAGTCATTTAAAGTCTGTATTGCATCAGAGTCGTAGCAGGAATGCTGGAAATGCTGCAACTAATTCCACAACAAATGCAGGAAATGGAAATGTAGCAGCAAATGTGGCAGCCACTACTGTGGCTAATACCACACAGTTAGCTTATGTTACGACCAGCAATTGTGTCACACAAGCAAGCCTGACTGCATCCCAAGCGATGACCAAAGATGAAGAACAGGTTAAGCCTCAGCCTGCACCCTCATTGCTTTCCTCCCCAGTGGCCTCAGCTCAGGCAGTATCAGCTTTTCTTACTCTCTTAACCTCTAGTCCAAACTCTGTTCCACACTCCATCCTCCCCTCTCTCTTTGCTGCTGGAACAGGTGCTGCAGCAGGCACAGCAACTCCTCAATTAATAACCCAGCCTCAAATGCTAATGCCCCTTATCTTGAATGGACTCCAACCTCAGAGTCCGACCTCAGAATCCCCCAAACAACTTTTGCAGCAAACAGTGCCAGTCCTTGGTCTCAGTGCAGCACAGCAGGCTCTCTTGGCCCAAGGACTTAGTGGTTTGCAAAGTCAGTGGGCTGCTTTTAGACTCTCCAATGCAGCTCAGATGCCTTCAGATGAGAGTGACAATAGTGCTGATAAAGGAACAGGCACAAAAGTAAAAAATGAGGAACCACAACAGGAGTCTTGTGATCAGCAAGTGCCACAGACGTCTGAAGAAACCTGGACCACAGATGATGGTTCTGTGAAAAGCGCTGTTAATAAGGTAGAGATTAATCAAGAGTGCACCAGCTTAAAATATGAGAATAAAAGTGAGGATAGCATAGTATGCACTGACAAGAAGCCAGAGAAGGATGATATGGAAAGCACAGCTGAAGAGGGGGGTCTGGGAGAAAATGCAAAAAGAAGTTCTGATGCAAATAAAGACTCAGCAGGTCAGAACATTCAGTGTAGTTGCCCATCATCTTGTCTTACTGAAGCCTGTCAGTCTCCTACACACAATGATAAAAATACTGTTAACAGTTCAGAGGTGAAACATAGTCCTGCAAAATGCAACCCCTCAGACATTAACCTTGCCTTAATGTCATCACAGCATAAGAGTGCCAAGGCTCATGCAACGTTGCCCTCAGGACCTCCAGTACTAACCGAGTTTCAGTCTCAGGTTCTGTGGGCTTTTATTGAGTCTCGAAATGAGGCTGATTCAGCAATTCCACCAAGAGAGGACTGTGAAGCCCTTGGCAGGGAAGTAGGACTAACTGAGGATGAGGTACGAAGGTGGCTGGTCGATGCCCGCCGTGCCAAAGAGAGACATAGTGCAGAAGGAATGGAGCATGATGAAATGGAAGGAAGCATTGAAGATGATGAAGGTGCTCTAATGATAGATGAAAGCGAATATGGACAGAGTCCATCAGCTGCCAGTAGTCATGCAATGGATCTCTCTAACAGTTCTGAAATACGCAAAGAAAAGGTATATAGCCAAAACCAAGGAGACTTATGCTTAACCTCTGACTCAGAAAATGAAGAATTCTACACTTCTGTTATTGTGACAGATGAGGAGAGCCAAAGTAGCTCATTGAAAGAAGAGCCAGGTAGCCCAGTTAAACAGCCTTCACAGATAGAAACATCAGGGGAAAGGTCAAGTGGTGGAGGAAAGGTTCTCCGCTCCACTACAGTCTTCCTTTCAGATGCAGAGGATGAAGATGAAGATCAGAGTGCAAAAAATAAAAAGAGAAAGAGGGAGATAGATAAGGAGGAATCAGAATGCAAAAAGGAGAGGCATGATGCTGATCTTGATCTTCAGTTAGAAGCACAAGCTGATCCTCCTACTCCTCTTTCGGTTACAGTTGACCATCAAGGTCTTCCAGCTGGAATCTTGCATCCCTTGCCTCTTTCCCTTTCTCTGGCTCCATTTTCTACTCAGTTATTCAGTCCCTATGTCCTCTCAGTTCCGTCATCTGTTGTTGGAGTTGGTGTTTCTGAAGCAGACCGAGCCAAAGTAGCGAACTTCACAAGTCCCTCAACTATTACTCGCACTCAAGCTCCATTTTCTGACCCACTCCATGGAGCAGCCATAGGTTCTCTTGCGCAGTCCACCCAATTCGTATCCAATGGCAGTGAATGTGAGTCTGCCTTAGATCTCAGTATAGGGAAACATCAAAGTTCAACAACCTCTGCCTCTGTCTCAGCAAACAGCAAGGTATCTATACAAAAGACTGCTTTGCTCGATGGTCTTGGATTAAGGCCTACAACTGTTGGTGTCCCTGCAGATGGGAGTCTTATTGTTGTTCAGGTAAAGCCTGATACTGCCATTACAATCCCAAATTCTAACACTACCATTGGTAACCACAATAGCTTGGGTAAGACAAGCACAGTGTTCATGAGGGCTGCAGAGAAAGTAAATGCCTCCTTAAAAGAGAGTGAACAAGAAAAGGCAAGAGACCAAAAAAGAACTAATGCAAGAAGGTTCCGGGACATGAGAAGGTCCAGGACTATCATTCAGGCTGACCAGCTTGATGTGCTGTATGGATGTTATTTCAAAGACCCAAACCCAGGAAAGCATGAATTTGAACAAATATCGGAGTGGGTGCACTTGCCAAAGAAGGTGGTACAGATTTGGTTTCAAAACATGAGGGCTAGGGAGCGTAAAGGGGAAGTTCGCTTTATCAGTGATGGCACATTGGCAGCTGTAGGTAAACCACTTATAAAGTTTACTTGGCCACTAACCAAGCCCATTTTCTCAAGTACCCCCAAATCCAACTCAAGCCCAACAACTCCGGGCTGGGTCCCATCTAAGCCACAAACTGGTAATGATACCCAAAAGACAGAAAAGCTTATGGCGGTCAAAGAACCACAGAAAATCCCTATCCAAGGTCTGAGCAGGCCAAAGGAAATGGCATCATCTACCACTGCCAGCAGTACAACATCAGCACTCAAGACAAAAGGTGAAGCAGTGAATGCATTTACAATGGTTAAAATTGCCCCCAAAGCTGTGGCCCCATTAGTTACAGTTCCAATACTGACCAGTAGCTCTGCCATTCCACAAAACCCTCAGAAGACCAAGTTGGAGGGACAGAGTGAAGCAGACAGGACAGAGGATAAGGATGGACAAGATCAAGAAAAACACATCCCTGGGACAACCAACCGCATGATTCCAAAAGTATCCACTACACCAATTAACAAATCTCCAACTGTGGCAACTCAGAAACACAATGGCATTAATTATTGGTCTCAGAAGGGTCAAATTAAGATCAATACTTTGTCTAGGGAACAGCTGGGCCTGAGCACCCCACGCCCCATCATCACTTCAACTTCTGTTGTAACTCCGTCCATGACGGTTACTTCACCACCATCCAGTCAAAACCAAAAAGAAGCAAATTACATTCAGCAGCACTCCACCCCGAGAAGACCACGAACACACTTGAACTGTCTTCAGCTGTCCATTCTCCAGTCTTGCTATGAGACCTGTGCCCATCCTAATGCATTAGAGTGTGAAGCAGTGGGGACAGAGCTTGGTCTTCCACTTAAAGTGGTGCAAATCTGGTTCCAAAACACACGTGCCAAGGAGAAGCGTTGGAGGCTACAACAAGAGAAGCTGGTAAGATCATGTTTACACTTTAAATAAGCATGTTTACTGGTGATTACAGATAAGACTTGTCAGTTCAAGCTAGCCACTTTGGACCAGTGTGTACATCAAAGTAAACTTTAAGGATGTTCTCTATCCAGTGTAGCAGTTTTTTTTCTACATTTAAACTATACCTGTCCACATAATTCCTTATACACTTCATGAAAGTGATTAGTGTCCACATGCATATCTACAGTGAGAGGAAATAAGTATTCAGACACAGTTTGCCATTTAGTATCCACTTTATTAGGAACACCTGTACATTTCATGCAGTTATCTAGTCAGCCAATCATGTGGCAGCAGAGCAATGCATAAAGTCATGCAGATACAGGTCAAGAGCTTCAGTTATAGTTCACATCAAACATCAGAATGAAGATAGTGTGGCAAGGATATTGGTACCAGATTGGCTGGTTTGAGTATTTCAGAAACTTCTGATCTCCTGGGATTTTCACACACAACAGTCTCTAGAGTTGACACAGAATGGTGTGGAAAAACAAAAAACATTGAGTGAGTAACAGCACTCTGTGTGTGGAAATGCCTTGTTGATGAGAAAGGTCAGAGGAAAATTGCCAGTTTGATCTGAGCTGCCAGGAAGGATATAGTAACTTAAATAATCACTCTGCAACTATGGTGAGCAAAAAAACATCTCAGAATGCACAAAACATCGAACCTTGAGGTGGATGGCCCGGGTTCCAATCTTGTCAGTCAAGAACAGGAATCTGAGGCTATCATGGGCACAGGCTCATCGAAACTGGACAGTTGAAGATCACCTGGTCCTTTTCCAGTCTCGAACTGTCCAGTTGTGATGAGTCTGATTCCTGTTCTTGACTGACAGGAGTGGAACCTGGCCCATCCAGCTCAAGGTTCGATGTTTAGTGCATTCTGAGATGCTTTTCTGCTCAACATGGTTGTAAAGAGTGCTTATTTGTGTTATTCTAGTCTTCCTGTCAGCTCAGACCAGTCTGGTCATTCTCCTCTGATCTGATCAACAAGGTGTTTCAGCCTGCAGACCCTCTGCATACAGGATGTTTTTTGTTGTTTGCACCATTCTGTGTAAACTCTAGAGACTGGTGTGTGGGTGTGTGTGTGTGTGTGTGTGTGTGTGAAAATCCCAGGAAATTTCAGCAGTTTCTGAAATACTCAAACCAGCCCATCTGGGACCAACAACCATGCCATGGTTAAAGTCACCAAGATCACACTTTTCCTCCATTCTGATATTTGATGTGAGCATTAACTGGAGTTCTTGACCTCTATTTGCATGATTTTTTTTTTTGCATTATGCTGCCACACTATTGGCTGGTTGTATAACTGCATAAATGAGCAGGTGTACAGGTGTTCCTATTAAAGTAGACAGTGAGTATATCCAGATTTACTTGAGATTTACATGTGTAACTAGGTATAAATGAGAACAAAGGAGTTGTTTAAAAAAAAAACAAAAAAACAACAATTAATAGGAGACAAAAGGATTCGGACACCACAGATTACCAGCATTAGTACATTCTTGTAGAGCTGGCAATTACAGCTTTGAGACATCTACTGTAAGATGTAATTAGCTTTCTGCAGCGTTGTGGTTCAATTTTGACCCATTCTTCTTGGCAAATCGTCTTCAATTCCCCAAGGTTACGAGGGTTACTTTGATGAATTCACTCTTTCATAATAAATTTTCATTAATTTTTGATGGGATTCAAGTCAGGAGATGAGCTGAGCCATGCAAGGCCGTCTTGAGTTATTTTGGCTGTATGTTTGGGGTTGTTGTCTTGTTGACACATCCATCTTCTCCCCACATTCAGTTTCTTGCCCGATGAGATTAAATTCTTCTCTAATTTGTATTTCCTAGAATGACGTGTAATGCCCCAGTACCATTTGCAGAGATACATCCCCATATCATGATGCTCCCATTTCTATTCTTCACTGTGGGTATGGTGATCTTGGGAAACTCTTCATTATCCAAACATGATGAGCTGGATTATTGCCAAAGAGTGTTTGGTTCATCTGACCAAAAAGTATTCTTTTGCCTTTTTTTTTTTTTTTTCAAAGCAGTGGAGTTTTGTGTGGGGTGCAGGTACAGAAATGATTTTGGTGCATATTATAGCTTATTGTTCTCTGTGTAACTGTTGTTGCTGCTGCTTTCAGGTCGTACTGCAGCTCTTTTCGAGTGTCTGCTGGCTTACCGCACTTAGCAGTAGTCTGAAAGTTTACTGTGAAACCGTGTGTGGTGCACCTGTTCAGGGATGATTAGTTGTAATTCCACCAACTTTTCTTTTGCATATTATTAAACCAGTTGTACTGACAGGGATGTTCAGGGTCTTTGCTAGGGCTCTGTAGATTTTTCTATTTGAGTGTTTTTAATAATGTTGTCCCTGAGAACATCAAGAAGCACCTTCACCATGAATGCTACCTGATGTGCTAGGAATCTTCCCAAAATTTGGCAATGTCTTTTATAATGACATCAGGTGCAATTTGTGAAACAATATTTTTGTCACATTTATATCTAGAAACTGATTTATTTTTATGTAATCGTTATGTACATATTTTAGTTTACAATGGATATAAAAAGTCTACACACCCCTGTTAAAATGGCAGGTTTTTGTGAAGTTAAAAAAAAAAAAAAAAAGAAACTAAGATCATATCATATGTGTACACCTCTAAACTAATACTTTGTTGAAGCACCTTTGGATTTTATTACACAACTTTTTTTGATTAAGAGTCTATCAGCGTGACACACCTTGACTTAGCAAGATTTCCCCCACTCTTTCTTCCAAAAACATTCTAGAGCAATCAAATTGTGAGGGCATCTCCTGTGCACAGCTTGCTTCTGGTCACCCCACAGACTTTTAGTTGGATTCAGGTCTGGGCTCTGGCTAGGTCATTCAAAAACATTGATCTTTTCGTTAAGCCATTTCTTTGTTGATTAGGATGTATGCTTTGTGTCATCGTCATGCTGAAAGGGGACATTCTTTTTCATCTTCAGCGTACTGCAAGATGCCTGAATGTTTTGCACTAAAAGTGACTGGTATTTGTAGCTATTCATGCTTTCCCCACATTGATAAAAGCGGAAGTTCTGGCTGGAGAAAAGCAGCCTTAAAGCATGATGCTGCCACCATCATGCTTCACATTGGGTATGGTGTTCTGTGCTTTTGGTGATGTGCTTTTTTTGTGCCAGACATATTTTTTGGAATGATGGAATTATTATATATTTTTGGAATTGTTCTCATCAGACCATAACAGATTTTGCCACATGGATTGGGGTGATTTAGTTGGGCTAGGTGATTTTTTTTTTTTTTTTTTTTTTTTTTTTTTTTTTTTTTTGTTAAATTTTTTTTTTTTTTTTTTTTTTTTTTTTTTTTTTTTTTTTTTTTTTTTTTTTTTTTTGTTTTTTTTTTGTTTTTTTGTTTTTGTTTTTTTTGTTTTTTTTGTTTGTTTTTGTGTGGGGGGTTGTGGGTTGTGGGGTGGGGGTTACC
>CM075024.1:13690434-13736737 GCA_037576675.1 Pangasius sanitwongsei
TTGGTATTGTTCTAAACACCCCAAAACATTTTTTGCCCACTGGTTTGGGGGTTTTTATTTGGGGTTGGTTTTTTTTTTTTTTTTTTTTTTTTTTTTTTTTTTGTGAGAAAGAGCTTTTGTCTAGCCACCCTACCCCATAGCCCAAACGTGAAGAATACGAGAGATTGTCGTCACATGCAGTAATCCGTACTTCTCAGATATTCCTGCAGCCTTCTTGGTAAATTTTTGTGAAGTGAAGTGATGTGTAGCCAAGTATGGTGAGCCATACTCAGAATTTGTGCTCTGCATTTAACCCATCCAAGTGCGCGCGCACACACACACACACACACACAGAGAGCAGTGGGCAGCCTTTTTTGCTGCAGCGCCCGGGAAGCAGTTGGGGGGTCGGTGCCTTGCTCAAGGGTCTCACCTCAGTCGTGGTATTGAGGGTGGAAGAGAGCGCTGGTTATTCACTCCCCCCACCTACAATCCCTGCTGGCCTGAGACTTGAACCCGCGACCTTCAGGTTCACCTTCGGGTTACAAGCCCGAATCTCTAACCATTAGGCCACGACTGCCCCATTGTATTGTCCTTTTGTCAATTTTGGAGGCATCTCCTATTCTTGGTAATGTCACTGTGGTGACCCATTTTCCCCACTTGTTGATGATGGCCTTCACGGTGTTCCATGGTACATCTAATGTTTTGGTAATTCTTTTATACCCCTCTCCTGGTCGATGTCTGTCGACAACTGAGATAACATACGGGCTTTGTAAGCTCGTTGTGGACCATGGCTTCAGCAGTCAGATGAAACCAAGAAGATCTCAAGAAAATCCTCCAGAAACAGCTGATCTTTATTTTGGGTTAATAAGAATATTTCATTGATGACAGCTGTATGATAATTACTTTTTTAAATTTCAATTTGCTAACAATTTTAATTTAATTTAAAAATTACGTTCTTAATTTTTATACATTGTAATTTCACACTGAGGGTCCTGACATGATTTTTCTCTTTTTTTACATCGCAAAAACCTGCCATTTTAACAGGGATGTGTAGAATTTATATCCATTGTATGGTCCAAATACCTCTTCCCTATCAGTTTTGGTTTTTAAACATATTTTTTATGCTTATGAATAATGCTTATGCTTACATACTTTTTTGTTCATATTTACTATTATAAAGTTAGACATTTTGTGTAAATTTGAAGCGGATATATGCACTGGAAGTATATTAAACAAAACCGAAAGTGTCCGAATACTTATTTACCCTGACTGTAGAGTTTGTTACAGAACTGGCCTGAATTGTATAGTTTCTAGCTTGTGGTAAGGAAGTGCACAAGTATTCGACTAGCCAGTTAACCATTTGCAGCACCAGTCTGGCAGTATTTTGACGCAGAGAGTAGCATTGCCGTGGTATGCACAAAAAAGATAAGACATTTTTCAATAATGTAAGTACAACTCATTTAAAAGTTTAAAACACCAGTTGGATAACTTATGTTTCAGATGTAGTTTATTTTACACCAGAAGTGACGCTGTGGCATTGTCTTCACTGCTCCACAGCACAATTTCTCACTAGACACTGCTTTCATGTTGAGCATTCATTTTTGTATTCTCACTGGATCAGGAAATATGCAAATATGCACTCACTGTCCACTTCATTAGGAATACCTGCGCATTCATTCAGTTATTCAGGCAGTCAGTCATGTGGCAGCAGCGCAATGCATAATATCATGCAGATACAGGTCCAGAGCTTCAGTTAACGTTCATATCAAACATCGGAATGAGGAGAAATGTGATCTCAGTGACCTTGACCGTGGCATAGCTGTTCGAGACAGGTTGGTGTAGACAGGAGATCTCCAGGAATTTTCACACACAGCAGTCTTTAGAGTTTACTCAGAACAAAAAATAACATCAAGTGAGCAGCAGTTCTGCAAGTGGAAGCACCTTGTTGATGAGAGCAGTCAGAGGAGAATGGCCAAACTGGTTTAAGCTGATGGGTTGTCTCTTGCCACTCTTTAAACCGTGTTGAGCAGAAAAGCATCTCGGAACGCACAACACATTAAACTAGGGATGTCCCCATCAAATTTTTTTTGCCCCCGATCCTGATCCAAGTCATTTAGTATTGAGGATCTGCTGATACTGAGGATCTGCTGAGTCTTGATCTGATACTTGGGGGGGGGTGGGGGGGTGGGGGTTTAACAAAATAACCAAGTAAACAAACTAAAAGATGTCTTTAGAAATAGCGGTTATTAATTCCGCTTAGTGCAGTAGCAGTCACATCTGATAAAAGACCTCGTAGGTGGTCACGAACCTTGTTGTAAAGCTCCAGTAGAGCAGTGTCTGAAATGTAGTGTCGAGAAGGTCTACAAAAGCTTCAAAAGATGGCGAAAACCTGTATTCTCTACCACAGCGATGACTTGGTTATCCAAAGCGATGAATTCAATTACCCTCTCTGTAATCTTTTTGACCTTTTTGCTCTTGTTGTCAAGAACATTTTTCTTTGATTTTAAAAGTGCACTGAAGTGTGTGTTGCTTCGGTACAGCCTTTGCCTGAGTTACCTGAGTGAACTCACTGTATCCCATTGAGTGTTTAGTTTATAAGGGCCGTATCAAATTGGTAGTATTGAACACAGCTGTGTTGCTACCATCTCGCGAAATGCATGCATTGTAGACATTACAAGTGGCTGTTGGAAATGCTTTCATTTTCCAATTTAAAATATTTCCACACTGCAGACATTTTAGCTGCGTAGTCCTGCCACAAATTGTGCTCTCTGTGACAGCTGAAGTAAAACAAAGGTTCGGACTTCGGTTAGTGCTCAATAAAGCTGATACAGATAAGGCTGGTTTTTTTTTTTTTTTTTTTAAATTAATAAAAATGCCTAAATCGGCCCTGAATACCGATACATCGGTACATCCTTACATTAAACCTTGAGGTTGACCACGTAGGAGTCCACTCCTTATCCTCTATGGACACATAGGAGTCCACTCCTATCAGCCAAGGACAAAAATCTGAAGCTACAGTGGGCACAGGCTCACCAAAACTGGACAGAGGAAGATTGGAAGGGTGGGGGGAAAAAAAAAAAAAAACAGCTGGTGGTTTTCAGATCTTCAGCTGTCCAGTTTAAGTGAACCTGTGCCCACTATAGCCTCATACTCCTGTTCTTGGCTGACAGGAGTGGTCTACTGTTCTAGCCCACAGAACTGCTGCTCACTGGATGTTTTTTGTTTTTCATACCATTCTGTGTAAAGTCTAGAGCCTGCTATGCATGAAAATCCCAGGAGATCAGCAATTTCTGGAACACTTAAACTAGCCCATCTGGGACCAACAACTAAGCAAATTCACTGAGATCACATTTTCCTCTATTCAGATGTTTGATGTGAACATTAAGTAAAGCTCTTACTTGTATTGGCATGATTTTTTACATCAAGCTGCTGCCACATATTTGGCTGATTGGATAATTGCATGGATGTATGAACTTGCATTACCATTTTGGACACAAAATTTGTTAATGCAGTGAGATTTTAACTACTTCACCCTGTGAAACGTTCACCCTGAAACATGAAGTTTGAATTTTAATTGATGCTTTTGTTAGTTGATGCCTTTGGAACTACTGAATTTTGCTATTGAAGAAATTGGAATGAACACACTTCTCTCTTATTTCCCTTTATACAGTCTCCTAATTCCAGTGACCCTTCTAAGAAGTTGGACATCAGCTCGGGCACTTACCTACAGTACAATGCGCTCAGAGCAAACCGTCCAATTCTGCCCAAACCAGTACAACTGACAGTTCTGGAAAGTTCTCAGTCACCGGCCGCGGGTCAGCCAGCAGCTCGTGAAACACTAAGAGGGAAATGCGAAGTGTGTAACGTAGAATTCGAGTCCAGGGCCGCTGCACGAGACCACGTTTTCTCTCCTCGGCATCTTGCAACACTGCGAACCACTAACTTTGGTCAGTCTGCAACACAAATTAACAACGGATCGGCTGGTGTTGTGAGCCAGGCTTCAAGATCACCAGCTAGCAGCACTAGCTAAGAAATGAACTTAAGCTGCTTCATTAAGTGGACCCACTAGGCTCTTATGCTTTTAATCGGCAAAGAAAAGGTGCTCGTTTTTAAAGCTAATGATCTTTTAATTCTGCACCATTACAGTGGGCCTGAAGAACTCTCCACTTTTGGATGTCAGCGAGATTTGATCCTAAACAGAACTTATTTCAAAGACTTGTTGCCACATCATTTCACTAATAATAATCAAATGAATTGGTTATACTGGACATGCAATTGCTTATGTTGTAACGGTCTTGTTTTATGTCTTTCACTGCTTTGTCTCTGTTTTAAACATCTGTTTCTTTTGTGCTTGTTTATTATCCTTTCTTGCTAATTCAAAACACTCTGGCTGTTTGGGAAAATCTAGCAATGGACCACCTGAAACTCATCAAAAGTTATTCAGCGATTACGTACATGGTACTGCTTTTGCTTGAGCCTGAATGGTGTTCGGCATTGGAGTTTTAATTCAGAGTTCTTATATTTTGATCAAATTCTATTTGATTTTTAAAACGTCATCATTGGGAGTTTTTTGCCTGACAAAGTGAATAAGATCATGGGTGTATCAAAAATGTACAGATAGCTGATGTGAAGTAAATAAGATGGTAGGCAAGTGCCGATATTAAAATGTCACAACAATTGCTTTTTTATCACATTTTACAATATTATCACAATATAGAATCAGAAACATGCTTTTTGGACATTTCTTTAAAGACTGTTATTGAATTCTAGTGAACAGAATTATGGGATACATGCAATGCCGCTTCAGATTTGCCCAGAATAAGGGCCCTTAGAAGACAGCTGTCTTTATGCTGCCTTCAGTATGGGATAGTTTAGCTTGGGGGCAAAAGTGCTGCCTAAGTAGGTAGCCTCCTTCCAAATGAAAGGTGGTGATGTGTTAAGTGTCCACAGTAATATTGCGATATATTGTAAAATCAATTATCGGCACATACAAATAAGAAGGTATATATTGTTTTTTTTAGAAACTGAGGGAGTTGGCAAGTGTTCTGAATCCAGACACTCTAGGAGGCTATCAGTGAAATGACAGCTCCTCCGTTCGCCATCATGACAATCATACATTTTTTTTTCAAACTCCACTGGCTAAATCGAAAAATGTCAAATGGTTGTCATGCAGCACTTTCTTCCTTTAAAGGTCTGAAATATTTTAAGGTTTCCATACTGCTTGGAATAAATGTTTGTATTATAGTGATTTACTGTATGTCAGATTTTACTGAAGTGTTGCCAGCTTTTGCTGTATTTTATTAACACATGGACAGGAAAGGATCAGACCTAGCCGCTGTGCAAAAAGCCAAAGTTAATTCTATATGCTAGCGCAATTTTAAATGATTTTGATATAAATTTGTGCAACAACAAAATTATATGAATTGTATTTCTCCACTTTATTGTTTTTCCCTCTTCAGTTTGTCATAACCCTAATGTGTTACAAATAATCACTGCTTGCACCAGGTTTTTATGGGAGATAAGTCATTTTATACCCTTTTCCTCATTGTGTTTTATGTGGGTGCAAAATGAGTACTTGCGCTGGGTAGGAACGTTTTTCTAATGCATCTCCAGCTGACCACGAGGTACTTTCTGTGGTTTTTGACAAGTGTCGATTTGTTGATACGGAAACTACTCAGTGCGACAATGTGTGTGTTTGAAGGAAACGAAATACTAAAGAGAACTGTCATTTCATTTTTTTTTTTTTTAAGTTGTATATTGTTATTCTTATTATTAATGTTACTATTAATAGTTTAACAAGATGCAAAACTAAAAGGTAACTTTTTAAAAGGAACTCTATTATGAAAATGGTATTCCAAAGTTAATCATCTTTCTCTTGCTTTCTGTCAAAAAAAACAAAAAAAAAACAAACCAAAAAGCATTTTGAGAGAGAGTTTTGTAATGGATTTCCCACACCTTGACACTTTGAGCAAGTCCAGGAAGGACTTTGATATATTAAGCTGAAAGTGTGTGTATTTCAGCCAAAACAAAGTGGAGCACTTGGATGTGTGATGATTCAGAGGCGTGTGGCGTTTTTTTAACGCACCTCCGTTATTTTTTAAACACTCTGTGTTAAGCTGTAGCTCATGTTCACTGAGCATGAACTGAACGCAGTGCTAAACAATGGGATCACACAGTGTTGCACTGTTCGAAGTTGAGAGGTGGTGCAGAGACCTGCTTTTTGACTGATTATTTTTTTTGTTTCCATTAACACTTATCACTTGTTATAACTACTACTTGCTATTGTTTTCATTACTATTATCACAGTTTGATTATTATTAATTCATTACGGTTTTTAATAGCATCTTTATCTTCATTGAGATGGTCTTGGTATACTGCGAACTGATGGTGAAAGTGTTATGAACTATTAGAATATTGTTTAAGCTTGTTTTTCCCCTATAATTGTACCTTCATTTTGTGTTGGATCTCCTTTGTTTTCTTATACAGAAAAATAAACTGAACTTCACTTAGTGGTGTTTTATTTGTCGACCCAGTTAACCATCGAAACTTTTTTTTCTTTTAATACTGCTATTTCACAGTTCTGTGTATACCTTTTTTTTTTTTTGTAAAGATGATGTAATATGCTAATCCTTTTAACCTGCTGGTAGAAGCTACAAATTTACTTTATTATTATTATTATTTTATATGCCATTGCTTGACTTTAAAAAAGGTCAGATACTGATCAAGCATGGTTTGTAATTTGCATGCCTGTTTTTAAAGAGCTGTCTTTCTCCCACAGATCTAAACCACATTTATCTTTCTAAGTCTCTGAATTACTTTCTCTAGCAGTTTTTTTTTTTTTTTGGGATAAATGTTGACCAAAGTGCAAGCTTCACTGCAAAGAACCACACACTTTTATGGATTTTGCAATAAGGAGTAAAACATTTAAAAATAAAAATTTCCCCCATTAATAAAATCAGTGCAATCACTTACATGTCTGTACATTTGGGCAGGAACATTTCTGTACGGTGTAATATTTTAACAAGCGACACCGGGGTTGTTTGAACCAATCAGATTCTGACGTTTCATCCGGGGCTTTTATCTGCGTGAACTCCACCTGGCAGTTGACTATCTGGAGAAGATGCTAGCTAATCTAACGGACGCGGACGCAAACTTCTGGCTTAACCCTTTTTCTTATTTTTTAAATTTAATTTTATTTATTTATTTATTTATTTTAAATCAGAATAATGCTAAGTGACACCACTGGCACTACAGGAGAGCTAGCATGCGAGTTAGACCAAATTATTCACACGCAAATACTGACTGGGCTGACTCTTTATATAATTGGGTTTTTTTGTTTTATTTTTTTTTTACTGAAAAACAGCACGCAATTTAAACTGTATGTACACTGTGTTATCTGTAAGTCAATCACAGCCATAAATTACCAAACTTTAAAAGTGGGTTGTCTGTGATTGATTATGGGTATTCACTTCCGACATCAATGCGCTGTGACTGACACAATTTCATCCAATCACAAATGAGATTGTAAAGTCGCGTTAGCCACAGAAGAGAAACGTTCAGACGCACAGCCAATGGGAGCGTCTGATATATAACGGAGGCGGTGCTAAACTGCGGTAATTGTCCTATAAACTATTGAGTTTGCGCCTGCAGTGACCTGACGCCCCGCCCATGGCTTCCATTTCTGTTCTGGATCACACGGCGCAAAGCGAATAATACACATTTGGGTTTTTTCCTGAATAATATTGATGTGACTGATAATTATAGCGAGCTCAAGTCCTTCCTGGTCACGGTACGACAGAGAGTTTAGCTGGTCTAGCGAGTAGCAGTGAGTTATTTCTCGGAAGTGGAAAAGGTTTGAGTCTTTTGTACAGGAGACGGGCCTCTTATTTCCTCTTTTTAACTTTAGCGGCGTATTTTCCGCCGTTTTTTTTCCACCTTCTGCCTCGCGCTCTCCCAGCGGCGTGAGTAGAAGCACGAGGCGCGCGCGGAGTGGCGGGAATCGGGCCGATGGCGGAGTTCGGTAACGGACTGGCGGAGGAATCTCTGCTCGACTCAGACCCCGGTCATCCGGAGCTGGAAGATCCGGGTGTTGGTGACGAAGAGCCGGGCTTAGATGAGGGAGAGGCCGCTATTGAAGACCCGGTGAGTTGAGGACGTTATTACAGCGTTATTAGCGTTACCTCACGGCAACGAGTCTGTTCTTGGAATTACATCGATATCACATGTTTAGCTGGCTGGTATTCGCCCTGTTGGCGTTTTTAATCTATAACATTCTCGGGCACCTTCTTATTAGCTTTATGGGGAAATGATTTTAAAATCCGTTGGCGCGGTCCGCCATTGTGGCTCGCGCGGTGCTCACTGTGTTAGCTTTAGCGCATGGCGTTGGCGGCCATGTTGGCGCAACATTGGTTTTTTTTTTTTTTTTTTTTTTTTGGTTTGGTTGGTGGGGGGAGGAAAAAAAACGTTCGTCGCAAAAAATGCGAGAGGGGGTTAACGTTAGAGGGTAGGACAGGCCGCCATTAACGCCGCTGCTGTCTGCAGAGAGGCGAAAAGCTCACGGTAAAACACGCCTCTTTTTATTATTAGCGAGAATAAAAATGACTGTCTTTGCTAGCTAGAATGCTAACAGCAGCAGCTTTGTGGCTTTGGCACTGTCGCGGTTTGCTAGCGCGGTAGGCTAATGTTATACAGCCGGAATGCTGATGAAACTGTTTTAAACCGAATATACGGACAAGAAAACGGCTAGCTGTGTATGCGTTAGACGCTTCTGAAGGAGGATTAGCCGCTTGATGGGTTGTGGTTGTAAAATGAGCTTTTCGCTAACGTTAATGCTCATTCGGCTAGCCTTGGGCTCTGCTAATTTATTGCGCGTTTGTCAAACGCTGGTGCATTTCGTTTCACGCATTTCTGAACCGCGTCTTTCAGATCATCTAATAGCTGGACATTGTGCATATGCTAGATAGGCATGCATTTTTGGAATAAATCTAAGCACATTGTTTCTTGATGGTGTTGCATTTATGTATTGTGTAAATGTGTAATTTGCGGATAATGGGCTAGATCTGAGAGCCTTCACATAGACACTGACATGCTGATAACATGTTCACTGTCTACAACACACACACACACGGTTGTGATTCAGATCGTAAAGGTGTTTTTTTTTTTTTTTTTTTTTAAAATCCTGTAATATGATCAAAGATGGATGGGTTTGTGATGTGAAATTGTGTGCAAGTGTGTTTGGACGGGGCATGGTGCGACTGCCTGCAATGCAGCACTGCCACAAGAGCATCACACTCCAAGCGTGTGTGTGTGTGTGTGTGTGAGAGAGAGAGAGAGAGAGAGAGAGAGAGAAAGAAAATGGCATCACGCCTTTCCCTGTCCATTAGTGTGCTACACACATGTAGGCTACGCCGCAAACCACCTACTATCAATACAGATCAGGGTATCAGAATGACATCAGCGCTGTTTAAACACCTCAATGGCAAAAGCGGTTCCTCTGCAGTATTGCAGTGTTATTGTAGGAAGTGGATTAGGGAGCACGTATTATACGTTAAGTGATTTAGGACACGACACTATTGATCACCGGTAGGCAGTAATCGGCACACAAGCTATTTAGTATGATGGTGTGCGGTTTAGGACGTAATCCAAAAGATTGTTATTTATCAACAATAGATGGTGCAAGATGATACAGTTCTTATTGTGTTCGTGTGTGTTAATAATTGGTCATGTAAAGGTTGTGCACGCAAAGAGGGGTGTGTGTGTATGCTCTGAATGCACCAATTATCAGAACATGCCTAGTTCCTAGTCTGCATCTAATTCATTCAGGCAGATTGGAGCATCATAATAATAATAATAATAATAATAATAATAGGTGCATTGGGTAGCATTGTCCCTGCACTGCTCCAAGGCTCCCAGTTCGATCCTGAGCTCAGATCACAGTCTGTGCACAGTTCTCCCCATGTCCGAATGGGTTTCCTCCTAGTTTTCTCCCACCTCCCTAAACATGCCAGTAGGAGGAATGGTTACTCTACATTGTCTCTAGCTTTGAATGAGTGTATGAATGTGTGTGCGTGCATGGTGCCCTGTGATGGACTGGTGTCCTATCCTCGGCGTATTCCTGCTCACTGCTCCAGGGACCGGCACCAGATCCATTGCAGCTCTGACTAGGATACAGCGGTTACTAAAGATAAATGAATAATAGTAGTAGTAGTAATATTATTAGCATCACAGATTGCTTTATTTTGCTTCGAAACATAAAAAAACAAAGAAAAAAATGTAGTTGCAAGTATAGAATTGAATAAACAGTTATAACGCGAAGCAACTTTGCATGGTCTTTAACCCTTAAAAACGTAAAATCCCCCTCCCATTCATGCTTTGTTTTATCCAGCCGTGATGTATTAGTTAACACGCTTCACTGTAGACATGAGCCAGTGCTAAATTGCTGTCACAATCTTGACCGAACCATTAACCTCAATTCGTAACATTTATTATTCTTTTGGCACATCAGTTCTGTCAGTATCGCTGTGTACTCTCATCCAGTGAACAGATGTATGATACACATGCAGCACTGCTTTACACTTGTACAAAATATACTAGACAGCTGTGTCTCTTTTACTGGGACAGACTTTACAATGGGGGCACAAATTTAGATGGTTAGTGATGATATTCTGTCGCCTAAATTTCAGGCAATATTTTATAACAGCTTGGTGACATGTACAAGTTGTCACTGGGACCTGCTCAATACTCTAACTTGTATTAAAATGCCAAATGATGAACATTTGTATTAAATATTCATAATATTATAATATGATTATACTCATGTTATTGTTGTAATATTTAAAATGTCCACAGGAGCTGGAGGCCATTAAAGCCCGGGTGAGAGAGATGGAGGAGGAAGCAGAGAAACTGAAGGAGCTCCAGAACGAAGTGGAGAAACAGATGAACCTTAGTCCTCCTCCTGGTGAGTGTGTGTTTGTGTTAAAAACGAGAACACTGCTCATTGGGCACTGCTGACAAATAGAGCTGTGCTCGAGCAGGAACACAGAAACAACTGGGTCACTCTAAATTTTCTTTTTCTGCCCGCAACCTAGATTCTTTTCAGGAACAGCACAAAAACACTGCCTTTACCTTGGCATGTGCTGATATTAAATCATCACATCACATGATCATTTCTTACCATTTTGTCTAGGATTATGATCTTAGCATGCGAGTCTATTTAAGTAATTACTGTTTTCTTGTATGTCAGTATTTTAACGTTAAAATTTTCCAAAAGTTTTCTAGAAGTGTTGCGGAGTTCTGTGCTTCATGTTGCTCTGACTGGTCAACAGAATTGCAGGATTGTATCCTCTGAGGAGAATACACGGCACAGTAGTCACTGAATGCCACACTAGGACACACTACGCTAGCCTACTACTGGACATGTTTGTGAATCCAGTCAGAGACATTAATCAGGACGACTGTGCGACCGTTTGATCAATCCACGGTCTGCTCTATTTTTAGCTCCACTTGTATGTCCTGGATAGAGGCGCATGGTACCTGGGTAAAAAGGGTAACCAAATGCAGCACGGCTACTTAAGTGTAGGATTGTGGGTAGTATGCCGAGCTGAGCCATGCCACACCATCCAGTGGAAAAAAACGCTATAAGCTTCCTTATTTCGACCAAATCTGAAGGCAGCATTAGGCACGTCTCTGTCTCTTGCAGCTCAAGACTTTGGTTAAAGATAACCAACATATGATAAGAAAATGCTCACAATCAATATCATAACAGTGAGAAACCCTTTCCTTATCATTTGTAAATTCATATAGAAATAGTAATTGCAATACAAGCTTAAGCAGTAAATACTGGCACATGTGTTTGAATTTTTAAATATGATGCCCTACTTTTGCTTTAATATGAAATTCCTTTTGTTTTTCCCCACAGCTGGTCCTGTCATCATGTCCATTGAAGAGAAGATAGAAGCAGATGGAAGATCAATTTATGTTGGAAATGTGCGAGTTACTCTTACACTTTTTGACTAGTTGTAAAAAGACTGATGCCCTTTAAATTTAGAGAGCAGTAAGACAAATTCTTTCATTCTAAAAAAGTGTTTAGTTATATTTAGTAGTATTAGTGATATTCACTCGTAATATCTAGTATTTAATCTAATTATATTACAGAACTTGTCATACATACAAGAAATTATTATTTAAATAATGCAAAAACAAGAGTTGCGCATCGAGACTGGGGTCCCATGGGACCCAGCAGAAATTAGTGGGTGTAGTTTGTACTTTTTGTGGGCAAGAGCGGTCAGTTAGATATGAAGCCACATTCATTAATGGACTCTTATACTCTACAACTTGTGCTGGTTCACGAGTGCTACTATTGTTTCTACAATCAAACATTGTGTCATATGTTGAATAAAGTACGACACCTTGACCTTTTGATAATGTAAGAAGTTATCATGAACATAGAATGTCATTGTGTCAAAATGTTTTTGTGTTTTGTCTGTAGGTGGATTATGGAGCAACAGCAGAGGAGCTTGAAGCTCATTTTCATGGCTGTGGCTCTGTTAATAGAGTCACTATCCTGTGTGACAAATTCACAGGACACCCAAAAGGGTAATCAGCAAAATGCTACATTCTGTCTCTTCATTACTCTATCACACTCTCTCAATCTTTTGTTGCAGTTCATTTTCATATGCTTAAGCAATGGTTTTATTTCTTATATAGCAATGATATGGCTTATTTTTCTCCTGTTGGTTAAAGCTAGTGTGTATAGGATTTTTGTTTATAAATGTTCCTTGTTGGCGTATGGCGTTTATCTTCTCAGATTTCATGGAGACAAATCAGATTTGTTCTTGTGGAATTTGTATCCTTACCCAGTAGAAGTAGGTGGCATGATGGTTTTGTAGTAGTATACTGTTTGGGGTGCAGCCTTGAATTCACAATGAACGTGTTTTTCACTTGTCACTGAACACAACCCCACATTATGAAATATCCTTCTGTGGAAATAGAATTAAAGCAGGTTCTAAGGTTGCTTTCACCTGTTTTGTAAATAATTCTACTGTGCAACGTTTTTCATCTGTTGGCCTTAATCAGCTGAGGTCTTTAATTATTTCTTTCACCCATCTGACTTAGGTGATTGTCTGCTGAATGTGTTTTAAAATTAAAAAATTGTTTACATTTTTTTTTTCATGTTTCAGGTTTGCATATATTGAGTTTGCAGACAAGGAATCTGTTAGAACAGCAATGGCACTGGATGAGTCCTTATTCCGTGGAAGGCAGATAAAGGTAAATGTGTTTAAACAGACTTCAGTTCAATGGAAGAAAAGATCTATTATTGATTAGAAATGCTGATGGGTTGGGAATCTCAGGTACGAACTTTCATAGCTTGTGGCCCATGTGACTACCCACAAAAGGACTAAAGAGAGCTGAACATTAGTAACACATTTACAACTGTAGCTCAATACTTGACCTTGATCATTAGAGAAAACATTGGAAGCATTTCTACAGATGAGAGCTGTAAGAATAAATCCTCACATTTCTTGCTCAGAATTGAATTCCATCATACTGTATTTTGTCTTTTGAACTGTATTCTTAGCAACTTGTGAAAAATTTTCAGGTTGGGGCAAAGAGAACGAATCGACCCGGTATCAGCACCACAGACCGCGGGTTTCCTCGGGCCCGGTTCCGCTCACGTGGAGGAAGTTTCTCGTCTCGGGCTCGGTATTACAGTGGATACACACCACCCAGAGGAAGAGGACGGGCCTTCAGGTGAACAGAAGACACACCTCAGTCTTTCACAAAAAATTTTGCACACATTACATGTTAGATTATTGAGAGCGATGCAACCTTCACATTTATCCAACATAAGGAACATAAAGGGCAGCTGTCCTTATGCTGCCTTTCAAATGGAAATTTTCAGCACAGAAATGCTGCCTACCTTTTCAGCTTTCTTAAAGAGAACACACTTAAGACAGAATGGCCAGCAGATGCTCCATGTCTTAGGACAGAAGTCGTAAACCATATATCTAAGAACACTACTTGAATGAGTTTTAGGCAGAGATTTTGTTCAGCATCTATTAAAAGCTTAATGAAAGTTAGATTAGTATTTTTATCACAGTATCCGCAGAATGAGATGAAACTGACACCCCTTAGTGCTTGCGTATTATCAGTCGTATGTATAATAATATAATAAGTCATGAGATAAGATCACCTTTACTTAGCAAACAGCAATGCAACACTTTTCCCCATTAGCCTTATATTAATTCTATTTGTTAATCCTTTACAGTAGCTGGATTACTACAGTAATTCTGGGAAGATTTTATAATGGAACTTTAAATAACATTAAAAAAAAACCCCAGTGCTTTTTCTGCAGACAGAAATGGCTTTATCACAGCGGCAGGCCTGTACATTGTGTATTGCTAAAGCATATGATTTCTATGCTTTGTGAAACTCTCGTCCTGTCCATCAGAAATTTCAATTAAAAGTTCATAAAACCTTTTCTTCTCAAACCTAACAGATCTGTCAAAGTGAGCGCGCCAGTATGTATGAGATTATATTACTCTTACCCAACTCGGATTATAAAGGAAACCTCCTGTTTTTAGCATTCTTGACGATCTATCAGGATAATGGAGAAATCTCATAATGATGCCACTGCTCAATCAGCCTGGCCTTCATGAAGCTACGAAGCTACATTTTTAATATGTGAATTAAGATTAAAACGTTTTAATATTGAAGACACCTACTTTTCTTATATACTAACATTTAAGCCCTATTTTTAAAGTTTATATTTAAAGAATAATATTAAAAACATTTTAGTTGGTAACCTAGTAAAGTGATTAAATCTATGCATTAACATGGAGGGTAATAAAAAAAAAATTAAATGTTTAACATTTGTTCTCATAATCCTTTTACTTTTAAATTAGCTTAAATTATGATGTGGCCACTTGTGGTAATATTAGAAATGATGATGTGGCAATTTTTTTTTGTCAATGAAATAATGTATTCCAAAGGTTTTACACAAGATTATTAAATAAAGAGAGAGAGAAAACGAGGACCTGTAGAAGACTGGTGTGCTTATGGTGCCTTTTAAATGAGGCAGACTTGTCAGGATCATGTGTAAAGGCCAAAATGCTGTCTGTATCAACAGCCTCCTTCATATTGGGATGCAAGGGAGTAATCAGATTTGGCCACAAGATATTATAGAACCAATCACTGCCACATATCTAGTGGCTAGTTGTCATACGATTGATCTACAGGATGATTTCATACATCTGCATTTCACTTCCAGAATAGAGGTTTCATTCCTGCAGCCTGATATTGATTTCAAGTATTTAACTTATTGTGTATATTGTGACCTGTGCTCTAATAAAGCACACAGTGGGGGGGAGTGTGTGTGTGTGTGACTAAGGTGTGTTTGCATCTTTGATTGGATGTTCTCGCATGTTTGTGTGTCTCAAATGCTTTGTTGGAGACACTGCATGTCACCTGTGTATGTGTTTGTGCTTGAAGTTTGTTTCCATCCATCTGTTTTACACACACAAAAGTATTACGGTTAAGTGCTTACGCTCAGCTGAGATGTAAAAATTAGGTATGGAATGTGATTGAGGCTTGAAAAGATTGTTCCCGTTATCTGCTTCAGGCAAACAAAAAGGATATAACGAATGTGGCTGTTAACCCTTCACAGATTATGAAATTTTGTGTAAAGTTCATGATGTGTTCACGATGAAAATGCAGCAAAATGTAGCGTACTATTAATACCCTGATGTGAAGTGAAATGTGGAACTCTGCACCCTTTTTGTACTCTGGTTTCAGCCTGTACTACACACAGGAAGGAGCAGAGCCATCAAGGGTCCAGCACCACAGCTGCAAATAAAATGGGCATACTTATTGTTCATAGGTTGTTGATAGGTCCGCTACTGGAGGTTTGTACTAACAGTAGCGGCATTCAGAATGGCGCAGTCAAGGAGTGGACAAATTATTAGCCCGAGAACCCAGAGCAGATGCATCTGGGCTGTCGGTTTCATTCACAGTTGCCCAGCAGACAGGCTTCAGGTAAAACAGCCGAACAGGTTCAGTTGACTGTTGACATGTCTGTCACTAACTTTAGTTACACTAACGTTACCATGCTCCGTTTAGTTCACAGTAGTGATATGGTGTGAGATACTATTTTTCAAATTCCACCATTTGCTGCATTATGTGCGTGAACCTGGCTGTTGGTAGAAACCGTTAAGGTGCAGTGTATTAGTTGGCATACAGTGCCATGTAGTGCAACAACTAGAATTTATATTTTTTAATACTATTTGTATAGTATATTAAAATATGTAATCAGCTCAAACTTTGGAGTTAATTTTTTTTTTAATTACATTTATGGCATTTGGCAGACGCAGACATCCAGAGCGACTTACATTTATCTCATTTATACAACTGAGCGGTTGAGGGTTAAGGGCCTTGCTCAAGGGCCCAGCAGTGGCAGCTTGGAGGTGCTGGGGATTGAATTCATGACCTTCTGATCAGTAGTCCAACATCTTAAACACTGAGCTACCACTGCCCTAACTAGACTTCCTAGTTAGCTAATGAATTGATTTGTCCACCCCTGTAGTCTCACAGTAGTGTTGTTATCGAGTGGTGTACTGTAAACAGCATGCGGTTTGGGACGCTGTCCTTGACGGTGAAGTGTAAAAGTTGTGGTGTGGGTAAAGCTATGATACATGGATTGGTGACAGATTGATTCGAATGAATGATGAGCTAGTGGGTGTGTGTCATGGTCTGTTCATTGCTGTGTTTGGTTTCTGCTCTTCTGATGATGTCATCTCCCCTGTTGAGAATATTGATGGAAATACAATACAGTCACATTTTATTTTTGACCATTTTGTAAAACATCTGGATGGAAACATTGTGTGTGTCCATCATCTCTCCCCTACAGTGACCAAAGGAGCCCTAACAGAGAGAGATAAAGAGGGAGAGAGGATGTCTTCACTTCCCCCCCTAGATTTAATACTTTAAATGCGTTTGCATTTGTAGTACTAGACGAAGCCGAACGCTTCATACTATAATAATATAACAACATATATATTTAAAAAAAAAAAAAAATTCTTCAGTAATGCAGACGACATGGTATACATTATACTAACTGGACATTCTGTATACCTGAAAAGTATTTGTATAAGAAGAATGACTTACCTGTATCTCAAATAATAAGCCCCTTTTTTGTACGCATAACAAATTTGGTGTCCTCCATCTTCAACCAAAAAAAACTCACCCTCTTTTTCTCTCTCTTTTTTCCAGGGGCCGAGGGCGATCAACATCGTGGTATTCCCCTTACTAATAACTCCCCACTGTCATTTCCCCTTTTTACTGTCATCCCTCTTTTCCCTGTTTAAAAAAAAAAAAAAAAAGAAAAGAAAATAACCCCTCTCAATAAAAGAAGAAAAAAAGAAGAAAAAAAGACAAAAAAAAACACAAAGAGGGAGAAAATAGAAAAGAAAAGAGCATCTCCTGGACAGACTGACTGACTGACTGGTGTGTGTGTGCGCGTGCGTGTTGCAGTCACCCCGGTAAGGTACCGAGATTTTGGGGCGGTTCTTGGTTGGCATTTGTGAAATGTTTAGAGAAGATGGTGTGATCTCAGGCTGCAGATGTGTCTCCTTTGGTCTGGCTGTGAGTTTCTCACACAACACAAGGAGCAAACTGTTTTTCCCTCCTTTTCTTCTATTGTACCTTGAAGATGTGTGGAAAATTCCCCAACTGTGATAACGCTGTATGTTTAAGTAGATATCTGAGGTTGCCAGATTTTTTTTTTTTCTTTTTCTTATTTTTCTTTTTTTTTTTTTTTTTTTTTTTTTGAGATCTGTTAACATTCACCCATCCTCATGTTTTAATGTTGATTTCTTTCTCTTGTTTGTTTCTATCACTCACCTGCATTCTTCCTCTTTCTGTCACAGCTTGCAGTTCAGTTCAGGGTGTTTCCTTCCCCCCCCCAGTAGTGTTTAACTTCATGAGACATGCCAAGTTCTTTTTCTCCTGATTTATTCTCCAACCATTCTTTGCATTTTCATCAATTTCTTGCCCGTTGACTCATGGTATTTGGCTCTTTGAACATTTAATGCTGACACTGAAGTTTTCATTATTATTTTCTTTTTACCTCCTGATTTCTTTGTCCATCATCTTTACCTTCTGTTTCAGCCTTTGTTCATTTCCTTCCTTTCAGCTTCCCTCTGTCTTTACTAGACTAAGGCCACTAATGACTCAAAGGCATTGAATGAAATTGAATCCATTTTCAGCTTTCTTTCCAAACCTACCTTATTGCCACTTTTTTTTTTTTTTTTTTTTTTTGCGCGCTTCTTTCACTTTCTATCTATACATATGTGCTCTACCACTTCCGACCACTTACACATATTTCAGCTAATGCCCCCCGCCCCCTTTTCCGTTCCTTTTCCGAGCCGTCCTTGTCTGGTTCTTTCTCTCTTCTCTGTTTCTTTCTTCCCTCTCTCTCTGTGTACTAGACCACTTCTTGTCGTTTCAGGTTTCAGGACCAGTGGAGGCTGAGTACTCCTCCTCCCCCTGTGGCTGCAGCGCCCCCTACAGTCTCACCATCGTCTCTTTCTCTCTCTGCTCCCTCTATCCCTCTATCCACACTCATGTGGGGGGGTGGGAGTGGGGCACAGGGTGACCCCCGGCCCATTTACTACAACAACAAACGCTGAACACACGCACTCTCTCACATGCACTAACACCCACACACCCACACACATACACACACACACACACACACACACATATACACCCCACCACATATTTATATAGCGAGAGCAAAGCAGCTGGTTAAAATGGGAGAGAATGAGACGGTGAGGACAAGAACAGGTTAAAGGTTAAAAGGGCGGGATGCATTTCTAGGGCCCTAGAGGACCGATCCTGGGAATTTAAGGCTATTTAAGAAGGAAAGGAGCAAAGCTTTTATTTGTTGGGAGGGGGGTTGTGTGGAGAGGTTTTTTTCCCTTGGGTTTTTTGTTTTGTTTTTTTGTTTTGAGACGGGGAAGTGGGTTTGGGGGGAGAAAAAAAAAAAAGTTTGGCTTTTTTATTTTTTAACCCATGAGTCTGTAATTAGAAAAAAAAAAAATAAAAGATTGTAAAAATGAAATGGGTTTGTCATTCTTTCCATCTTTTCTCCCTTAGTGAAATGCACTACTTACAGAATTAGTTTTTCCAGATGAAAAATGTCTATTAAATAGTTGTCACTGCCTGATTAAAATCTTGATTTTAATTTTACAGCTTTGTTATAAATTAACATGATATACATTTCTAGTAGCATATTGTGCTGTTTAGGTTCAGAGAAAAAGAAGCTATGTTAATTATTGGATCATGAATTTATTTTTAATACACTGGAATCATGATGTGGCTGTAATTTTCAATAAAAGCCGATTTAATTAGCATGTGGAAACACACACTTCATGATTACCCTATTATGAATTCTTTCCCAGTGAAGGCAGTATGTAGACAGTGATTATTCCATAGCAGCTACTACGTTAAAGATTTCTTCCAAGCCATCCCTTGTTTTGCAGTCACCAGAAATACATTACCTTGTCTCGTTGTCTAAACGTGTATACGCTTTTTATGTGGATCAGAACAAAGTACACTGTGCTTGTGGTGGTGTTTTGTACATGTGGGTCAGGTCAGTTCAGGTGTGGTTTGTTTTTTTGGGAAAATTTCAGGACACGGACATGTTTTACCTACTCAGAAATTGACAAGGTTAGAATTTAATTTTCTTTTGTTAAAAAAAAAAAAAGGACAACAAAAAGGTTGATCATCTTTATTTTGAAATTCGAAATGTCAGCAAATAAAAACCATCCTGTCTCAGTCCAGCTGTAGACAACCTCTGCTTGCACTGAAAAATGAAAGTATGACCATTTCAAAACATGATCTGAACATTATTCCTTTTTGTTTTTCTAAAGCTATTTCTTATTGAGTCTGCGTTATCCAAATCATAGAATGAAACACACTCAGACTAGATCTAGGTTTTATCTAAAACTCATGTTTAGTTAGTGTTTCCAGGCTCTGCTCCAAATACTAGAACCCAAGCTTTAACAATGTCTGCCAAAGTTCTTAGACTACACACTCTTTAATGGCTGGACTGTTCTTTTGCAAGAGCAAATTAATTCTGATCAGTCTGATGCTGTGCATTGCTGATCTGTAGCGTGTCAGCTGGATTTCATTTTCAGAAAAGAAATACTAAAACCCTTTACCATCTAAATAACCTTCAGTGGAACCCCACGGAATGAATGTCATGAAACATAGTTCTTTACATTAAACAATTTTTAATATAAATGTCTTGGTTCTGTACAGAATTTGTATATTTTCTCCACAATTCTAATAATGTCCACACAAACATTATATATATATATATATATATATATATAGAGTCATATAGTCTTGGGTGGAGCATTGTTCTTTTGATTTTCAAGAACCAGCCACGTTTTGTCTATTCAGCTATATTTGAGATGGAGGAATTTAAAGGTCCTTTTTTTCCTTTGTAAAACTGCTAATAGTTCATAATTTAAATATCACTGACCAGAAACTAGAAAATGGGGTTGATTATTTTTATTTTGAAGATGTAGGCAAATGAAAAGGATCCTGTCTCAATCCAGACGTAGAGAACCTCTACTTGCGTTTCTTGAACACTGAAAAATGAAGAAATAGGACAAAATTAATTTCAATATTGATTCAATTTTAAATTAGGAAACAGTCAGACTTACTCCTCTTTTTGTTTTTCTTCTTCAGCAATTTCTTCTTCTTCTTGGGTCTGGGATTATCCAAATCCTAGAATGTAACAACACACTCAGACTGGATCTCAATTTAGTTAGAAAAGATCTACAGTTTAGTTAGTTTTTCTAGGCTCCGCCCCAAATGCTAGAACACAATCTTTTCTAAAAATGTCCACCAAAGTCCTTATAGTGCAATCTCTGCTTTTAATTGCCGTTCGTGTGCAAGTGTAAATTAATTCTGGCCAATCTGGGGCTTTGTACTGCTGGCATGCTGAGCTTCAGCTAGACACTACTACTCTACAGCAGAGGATTTCATTTTCAGAAAAGATTCAACACTAAAACCATTAACCATCCAAAGAATCCTCAGTGGAACCTCATGGAATGAATTTTATAACCAACATTTTACAAAATATACAAGAGACCTCAATTGTTTAAGGAAGCATTTCTATTCTAAACATCCTGGTTCTCTACAGAATGTGTATTTTCTCCACAGTTCTAATAACCTCTACATGTATGTCCTCACACATCCATCAATCTGCCTTCCTGCTTTCTTGACCACCTAGTCATGATTTATCAGTCCGTCTCACTCACTGGTGCCTCTCCGCCGGTCAGCGCTGTGATGTCACCGAAGTGTGTGATGCTCTTCAGCTGCGAGGACATTCCCATCATGCGTCTCTTCTTAGCTTTCTGATCTCGCGAGACACTTAGACGCACCATCATAGACTCCTCATAGTTTTTCCTGAGATATGATTAAACACAAAAAAGTATTCAAAGATGATGAATGGTGTCTGTTATGGTCAGACACAGTCACAGAAACATCAATATTCTAAGTCATAGGAATTGGTGAAAAGAGTGATGTATTGAACTAAACGTTATTTTAGTACAGATTTTAGCACAAAAACAAGCAGATCATAAGAGCCTGAAAAGATGGATTGTGGTCTGCTCACTCAAACCACATTCAGAGGTGGTTTGGATGCACATGGACACTTTGTGGTGTAAACGCTAATGCAACTCAAACAACATTGAAGGTCACCAGTGTTGCCAGGTTTGCAGTTCTCATATGAGATTGAGCCAAGCTGCTGTTGTACACACTAGGTTTGTGTGATATAACAATTTAATCATCGCTACCTCATCTTACGCTCCCATGCTGTTCAGTGACATTTAATCCATTTATATTATATTACCAGATCTTTATGCATTTTGCACAGGAGCGCCGCAATTTAACATTGGAATATTTTGGTAAGCGTTATCGCTCGAAAATAGGCCAAAAGAGCAGGTTTTTTTCTCACCAATAAAATGGGAGATGAGCCAATCAACATATGAAGCTGAAATGATTTGGTGAGGTGTTTGGGACCGAAATCGCCTGGTGAATTTTTTGAGTATTTATTCATATGAAATAAAACCCATCAATTCCACAGAAAAAATTCAGCCAAAAAAGCACTTTTCAGCACTTTTGTTTTTTTGGCCAAAAGACAAAGTTTTACCTAAAAAAATAAAATAAGCCTACAATAAAGTGATTATAAAGTAATTAAATACCCCTTTTTTTTTTCTTTCTCTCTTGCACCAGTCAGCACTCAGACATGTTAAAAGGATTTAAGCAGCAGATTAAACATAGAAAATGTTGCCCAAGTAAACACTGGACACTGACTTGTAAAAGGATTATATTGAAAATGCACTGTTATATTTTATTATTACAGTGCAATACTGCAGAACCAGAAACCTAAAAATCCACAGTTTTTTGTGGCTGCCACTGCCAGCAAGCAGTTCCTGACTGCACAGCTAACACACCCTCCCCTACTCTCCTTAAACCTCTATATTGCACAAGTCTAATACATGCTGTTGTATCTGATATTCCATCTGCGAGTTGGACTACTGGCAGACGTTATATTAATTAAATCGCTATACGCTATTAAAAAGTGTATACCAGTCATGCAAAGTGTCTCATACGCGAGCTTCTTTGTTCTCAAGGACTTCATATACTTATTCGTTACATATATTTATGTTTGAATTTGGATATTAATAACGTTGGGGATTTTTTTTTTTGAACGGACATCTTGCTTTCTGCAGTCATGAAATTTGTCTCAAAGATGCATTGGGGATGTATGGAAAGGTCAAGTGTAAATGGATATCAGTGTCAAAGTTAAAGCTGGTTGAAGCTATGCTATAGCAGTATAGATAATGACCTCACAAAAAAACTTTAATTAACAGAAAAAAAAAAAGTCAACATTATTTAACATTGTTTTTCTTGAAAATGGGAAGCGACAAGAAGAAACTGAAGATCAACATACTGGTATATCATAGGAAATAGTCAGTTCAGATAGGGTTGTTGATGCATGTTTCTGATTTTGTTAATTCTTATTTATTTTGTTGCTTGTGACCTAAAACCAAAGTCTGTAAAGTATTATGGCTGAATTCTAACAACACGTTTTTTCACTCCCCTGAAAAATAAATTCTCTCATTAAAAAATCTTATCTGGGATACAAAATATTAAAGAAAATATTAAAGAAATATTATTCCCAGCCATATGTAATTTGGCAGACTTAAAGACAAACTTGATTTCTATCTGTTTAAATGCTCAGAAGTCACAATAGAAAGCCATTTTTTTCTTATGGGGTCCTCAAAATGGGGGGAAAAAAAGTGCAAAATGTCCAAACGAGTGATATCAGTGGCACAGATGCTGAAAGTCACAGTAATCTTTAAAAGTGCTACATAAATTAAATCAAAACATTTAAATATGTTAAACGTCTGCAACCTTCATTTATTTCAATTATAACGAACGCAGTTCAATTTCAGAAATAAGTTATAAAAAATATAAATGCATGTCTTAGAAGGAACAAAATCTGAGACATGCAGCAAACATCCCTATCTGAACGGACACGGAATGACCAAGCTGTTCCACACTTACATTCCTCCATAACTCAGTCCTCACCTGTGCTGTTCCTCTCGGATGTCTCGCTCAGTCTGAAAGTCTTGGCGCTCGCGGATTTCCTCAGGCGCGTTGCTGTACTGCTGCCGGAGCTCCCCGATCACTGAACTACGGAACGCCGCTTTCCTGCGTTTATCCACAAGCTCCTTCTGCCTATCGGCCTCCGTCAAATCACCATCTGTGTGAAGAAACGTGAAAAGGAGAGAAAGTGAGCCAAGTGTACAATATTTCATGTTTGAAAAAAAGTATTGCGTTAATAAACCTGACTGATAAGTTTATACGACAGTTTAGAATGAATCAAAGGCAAATCAGACAAGATTTCACGTTTAATATTTAATTAAGTACACTATGTACCATTAACAAGGCTATTACATTAACAGGCTGGTTATCTCTAGCTACTGTACCACTGTTAGAGATGGTATGAGTAAAGAAAGATCATTGGGTAAATTATGAATGGAGCAGCACAAAACACTCAACATGGAGTCTGTATTACACAAGCCCCACCCCTCCAGTAAAAAGAGCCAATCACCTTGCTGGTTGCCAAAATGCCAGGCCTATCAGATTCTTACAATGATGAATAAGCAGATACAGGGTGCTTAGCTGTGTTAGTTACGAAGAAACACACATTGTGTTACTGGAACCACAGACCACACCTTATTGACAGCATTCTGTCAGATTTAGCTGCGTTTGACAAATTTGTGTCTGAAACGTCATCACTGATCTGCTTAGGGTATAAAGACTGTTGCCGAGGTGGCTCCTCAGTGGACACACTTTACTAGCTGGACTATGATCAGTGTTTTATAGCCCTGTGATGATCTACAGCACTCACGTCCAACTTGTGCCTGTGACCAAACACACTTCCTCTCATGTTCTATTGCTTAAATGTAAATTAAAATGTTTTACCATAATGCATCGGGGCGATCTTTGGTGGAACGTATTTCATGGCTTTGGGGGTCGCCTTCTTCCCAGAATCTTTTTTATTTCCAGTATCATCATCATCAGATTCCTCAGACTGATCAAGCTGTGAAAAAAAAAAAAAAAAAAAAAAAAAAAGGCAACAGATATCAAAATATAAATATTTTTAATATTGTTTAATGCTAATATCACAGAGCGAGAGTTAAATGATGAGTTAAAGAGTTTTACCTTGCTGATGAGATTCTCAGGATTCGGACGGAAATGTAAAGGATCGTTCTCAGCTGTGACACAGGAGGAACTGTTAGCAAGCAGCTATAACAATACATGCTAACACTAAGGGTGTGATCATATAAAAAACGGGTGACAAATTAAAGGAATTAGTAAGGTTTTTTTGTCTTAGTAACATTTCGGGCCACCAAGAGCCACCAGAACAGCTTCAATACCCTTCAGCACAGATTTTCAATTCTCTGGAAATGTACTGGAGGGATGAACACCATTCTTCCAAAAGATTTTCCCTCAGCTGGTGTTTTGAGATTGCAGTCACTCCAAATGCTCTCGTGGTAATAGGTGTTCAATTGGTATGAGATCTGGTGACTGCGGCAATACCATTTAATTTACATCATTTTCCTGCTCAAGAAACCATTCACTGGGCCTGCGCTGCCCTGTTGATGGGGGCGGAGTCATCCTGGACGAAACCACACCCATGAGGATAGAAATGTTTCATTACAAGATGAAGGTGATTGGTTAGAAAAACTCTGCAGTGATTCTTCCCTCTAAAAAGACAACTGGACCCAAACCATTCATCCATCCATCCATTTTCTGTACTGCTTATCCTACACAGGGTCGCAGGGGAGCCTGGAGCTTATACCAGGGAACTGGGGGCACAAGGCGGGGGACACCCTGGACGGGGTGCCAACCCATCACAGGGCACAATCACACACACACTACGGACAATTTGGAAATGCAAGTCAGCCCACAACGCATGTCTTTGGACTGGAAGAGGAAACCGGAGTACCCAGAGGAAACCCCTGAAGCACAGGGAGAACATGCAAACTCCATGCACACAGGGCGGAGGTGGGATTCGAACCCTCAACCCCGGAGATGCGAGGCAAACGTGCTAACCACTAATGCCCCCCTGGACCCAAACCCTGTCAGCAAAATGCCCCACAACATAACAGAGTCACCAGGTTTTCCTTTAATTTGTCACCTGTAATTTGTTTACATGTTAAAAATGAAAGCTGTTAGCAGATACCATGATGCACGAAAAAAAACCCACCATGCTGGGTTTGACTATTATTCCAGGAATTCTGACTCATGCTGTTTCACAGCTAAAAGAAACACTGATGATTTTTTTTTTTCATAGATTACAAGTCTTACCCAGGCTGCCAGTCACAGCAGTGCGCACTAATTTATCAATCTGATACTTCAACTTCTGATCGAGAGGACGCATCTTCTCCAGAACCTACAGGAGAGAGAGGAAACCTTTTCAGAAGTTTCATTTCTGTGGGAACAAACACTTTGTTAAATATAGTTTTTATAGAAACTATAAAACTTTGCCATACACAGTGCCATGTGGTGGCAATATTACATTACAGTAGCATTATAACCTAACCTTTTGTTATTGTATTTGAAAAACTGTTTTCTTCCAAAAATATGACTCTTCAACCAGCACTATTACTGTTATTTTTATATTATTATCATCATTATCATCATCATTCACTTAAAAATATAAATCTGACTGAATAAACAACCTAAATAATGACAATATTAAACTGATTCAAACAATAAATAAATAAATTACTCATCACTTCTATGCTTCACTGTATTCATGTGGATCACTGACAGAATCTGACCGTTCTTATGGTGACCAGCCTATGGATGGCGCCATTGTCCTTCAAACTCTGGCCATCTGCTTTAATGCTCATCAAATGTGCAACATCTTGAAGGTAAAATAACAGCAGGTGGTATCGCAGGTCCAGAAAGGACAATCCCTGTAAATAACAACCATGATCAGAACATTAGAGTGCTTCGTGTGTTACAGAGCACACGCTGCTGTATAGGGCCGAACTCTTACCTTAGAAGTTGGATAGGTTTTATTCTGGACTTTCTTTATCATGTCTCGAACGTGGCTTGTAACAAACGCAACCTGAAATTTCAAGGAGAAGAATGTTTCTATTCTGTATTTTAGTATAAACTCTATACATCCTGGCCCTTAAGGGTGCGTTGTTTATTCTTATACTCAGTTTATTAATTGATTGACTTATTTGATTGCAGAAGCTAAAATATCGAACAGTGTGTGTGTGGATAAGGTACAGATCATATACAATCAATGCACAGCTTCTGAATCACTCATTTGTTCCTGATGATGTCTCGATACATATAATTAATTCCATAAACCAGATTAACAGTCCTCAGTTTCTTTCACTGCAGTTACTAAATTATTCATAGTACAATTTAATGACCCAAGACTTTAAAATTGAAAGACTTTATGTTATCAAGTCCGTAATTAACACTGGGTGAAATCAGGACGAACACTAAAAATGTGCTGAAAAGTGGAACTACAAAGAAGCAGGATTAGGAACCACTTCATTCCAAACCTGTTGTGTGAGCGTGTTGAGTAGTTGCACTGCTTTAGGCAGATCGTCCTCAATCGCATCCTGGGAAAGGAGATCAAAACTGATGAATATGACAGCAAAATAAAAACACTGTGATTCTGAAATAAGATCCCATAAATAACAGTCGCGTCTCTGTACAGAAAATGGCACTGTCTACAGCGGTTACATACTGAATGTTTTACTAATGTTGAATTCTCTAATTTGCTTCTCAGGGAGTAGAAGGTGTTGATTGTCTATAAGAGCACTTTGGACAGTAGTGCCGAATTATATGTTCAAGGTTCTTTAGTTGTCATATACATATTACATACATGTGATGTAGTGAAATGTTATTTATTTACACACTCATTCTAAAATTTTAGTGTATTTTTTTTTATAATCTATGCCTAATAAAAAAACAGATTAAAAATGTGTTCCTAGTTAACAATAAATGGTATAATTACTGACATGGTGAAGTTTTGTTTAACATTTATAGAAGGAGTCTCCAGTGTTAACGCTTTGTAACAATCAGTATGTTTTCCCACTGGAAAGTCTTTAGGACAGTCTTTGGTAACATTACAAGCTGCATTTGTGGTTTATTAAGTTCATAAGAGAGAGAGAGAGAGAGAGACATAAGTGATAACAGGAACTTGTCTCGCGGACATAGCACAACATTAAATGTAGCTATAAACGGATAAAAAAAATGGTACGACGGACCATTCACTGAATTAAGAACTGTAGTAATTGGTAATAACTGCTGTGTTTTAAAATGAGGTGCAGTTATAGGAAAATAAACAATTTCGGAGTGACAATGGTTAAATGATCTTATAGCAAAAACGTAAGTCATTATTACTGTACATATTTGTACATGTATAATAAGAGCCACATACTGGATCATCTTGGTTTTGTCAGTTCATCAAGATGTAGATTTTTAGCTAGATTATCAGTTTAGCTCCACACATTTCATTAGCGACGTGCTAGTTTCATACATCCGTTAGCTAGTTTGCTAAACCAGCTAGCCTCTGCATTAACGGATTTGGATACATTTGCATGTAATGCCACAATTCTATCAATAAATTATCTATTTATGAAAGGACAGTTGTATACAACACTATTTAGCAATAGTTCTCGCATGTAAATCTTAACTTTATGATGATTATTTACGGAGGAAGCACAACTCACGTTCTGTGCACTGAGAGCCGCCATCTTGAACTACGGCAGGCACAGTGGGACACGCACGTTTCTTTCACTGGGATTTCACGATGCGAAATTTTCGCTCTGGGAGACTCCTTTTATACGAGTTTGGTTTGAGTAGCGAAAATATAAAACACATTTTGTTATACGAAACGTATTGCATATCATATTATTCTGCTGTACTTATACGACAATATCTTCAGGTAAATTACCACTTGGATGTGTATCATTTTCTTTCTATTTTTTTTTTTTTTAAATTTCCTAGAAATTTAATTTAATTTAATTTGAACATGAAGGCATTTTTAAAAAAAAAAAATATATATTATTAGCATTGTTTTTTTTCTGTATCACCATTCACGCTTTCGTATCTTTCCCAAATAAAATTAATTAATAAATCATATCTGATTGGCTGTGTTTTTAGACAAGCCCCGCCCTGATTTGAAGGATTTTTTTGTGGGTGTTATTACTATTTTATATATGCTAATACATTTTAGGAGCATATTTAACTACCAAATGTAAGATATTTACATGTATTTTATGCATTATTATAATATTTTCTTCAGAAAAAAGGTTTTGCTACTCAGGCTGCAGTTTTATCTGTGACCGCTAGATGGCCACATAATCACTGGGGGATGAACAAGGCACACTTCAAGGGAAAGCGTTTCAGTTGCAGAACAGAAACCTGAAATGAGAAGAAACAGATTAGTATGGTAAATAGAGTGTAGACAAACAAATAAAGTGTATGGAAGTGTAATCTTGGGCTACAATATAGCACAGGCATTTCAACTACTAATTGAATTTTTCTGAAAGTGGACATTTCTATAGGAGAGTGAAAAAAATCCAGGAGCATTAAGGGCTCCAGATTAAATATAATATAATATAATATAATAAAAGAAGACTATAGGGATCTACGGAAATAGCAGAGTCCTCTTCAGCCATTTCCACATTCAACTCATTTCTGTTTTTTATATACCTCCAGGGTTGGGGGTTCGAATCCCACCTTCACCCTTTGTGCACAGAGCTTGCATATTTTCCCCGTGCTTCAGGGGTTTCCTCCAGGTACTCAGGTTTCCTCCCTAGTCCAAAGACATGTATTGTAGGTTGATTGGCATTTCCAAATTGTCTCTAATGTGTGTGTGATTGTGCCCTGCGATGGGTTGGCACCCCATCCAGGGTGTCCTCTGCCTTGTGCCCTGAGTCCCCTGTGATAGGCTCCAGGCTCCCCTGCAACCCTGTGTAGGATAAGTGGTAAGGAAAATGGATGGATGGAAGAAGCATCAGAAAATTAGCACTGCGTGAGTCACAAATGATTTGTTTGTCTCAAACGACTCTTTCAAGTGAATCGGGTGAAACATTTCATGATTATGAATGAATCTGAAGTTTTTCTTCATGAACCTAAGGTGTTTTAAGATATTTTCTGCTATACCATCCAGTGTTGTTCAGGCCTTGTGGCATTTCCATAATAAGATACATGTTTTCTACCTTCTGTTCCCATCCTGTCTTTGGTTTGGCTTTGGTTTGGGCTCAGCTGTTTCGACTCGTCATGAATCACATGATCCTGAAGCACATCCCCTTGCACAAACTTTGGTGTAGAAAACTGGCCCCAGGACAGCAAACTAATAATATGTTTACATCAGCCATTCCAACACTGGTCCAACATGATGTTGTCCATTGGGAAAACGTCGGGCCGCCAGGGCCAACAGACTTCAAATCCACCTTGCCTCTATGCAGGTAGAAAACTGACATCAACCAGTCTGTTGGGCCGGTGCTGGCAGGGTTGTTATGAAAAGCACACCTTTGCCAACGGTAGCCCAATGTTGGTACAACTTATGTAGCGATAGCCAACATAGCCAACCACAATATAGTTTGGGCCATCATTAGATTGCTACCTGGGGCTCAACATGATTAATTCTCAATTCTAAGGTATACTATAAGGATCAATTTATATTATACAGATATTTAACAAATCCTTGACTGTGGCTTGATTGTAGTCATTTTTTTCCAAGCAGCAAGAGCAGTGATATTTCTTGAATTCATAACTTAGTTGGCATAATAATTAACTCTATTATAAATGATTTTAAGGGCATTAGGCTTCAGATGAATTTCAGTTTAGGATTTCAGTTTAGGATACTGAACTTATGTAGATTTATCACTGGAAAGATATGAAATATTTACAGCATGAGACTCATACAAGTTAATATCATATTTTTCAGTATATTAGAGTATTAGCTAACAATTTTGTGATTAGCTAACAATCTTGTATACTGGGTATACTTTATTATGTATATACTTTAGTACATAACTCTAAGTGCGTATCTAAAAGAGACTTCCCTATCATGATATAATAGCCTGATATCCTCACACATAATTTCAATAATCATTCTCATGAAATTTAATCTTATAAAGCTAGCATTACCAGCTTCGGTATAGTTATTATTTTCATAATAAAAGTATATGTTAGTTAGTTACTTCTTTTCCTGTCAGAGAGAGGGTCCTGTTTCGGTCAGTGGCTGGGTGGCCTTGAAAACCTGCTGTCCTTCCTGTTAAACATCTCACCATGATGGACCTTACGGGAATCGCTAATGAATCAGTGTCTGGACCTTAAAACACACACACAATATTGTCCTTTCCCAAAAACACTCTGCTCTACATGTCCATGTTTTACAGTAATAAGCTTGCATTTTTGAATGCGAAACAAAAGCTGCAAGACAGAAAAGAACAAAAAAAATCATTTATCTGTATTGTACAGACTAATTTTTCATTAATAGATTGTTTCTGTGCTAAGTTCAATTATATTATTATAATTATAATATATGTTTAGCAGTATTTCTAAGGCATTCTGTCTATATATAGACAGGTGACAAATTAAAGGAAAGAACCGGTGGCTCTGTTGTGCTGCAAGTGGTTTGTGTCCACTTGCCCCATTAAGAGTGAAGCGTCACTGCAAATCAATACAAAGTTATTCTGATTGATCACCTTGATCCTATAATGAAACATGTCTATCCTGATGGGCGTGGTCTCTTCCAGGATGACCCCACCCCCATCCACAGGGCACAAGGGCTCAGTGAATTGTTTGATGAGGATGAAAATAATGTAATGATATCATATGAGGGAACCAACGGAGGGAAAATCTTTTGAAAGAATGCTGTTCAACCCTCCAGTCCTGAGAATTGTAGAACGTAACATCTTACTTGACCAATAATAAGATTGTTTCTTATTCAGATTCTGAATTTATTAAATCTGTTTCATTTGGAGTGCCTGCCATACCTTATAATAGTTGTCTATGGGTGATTCTCTTGATCTTAGTGCATGAGATGTATCACTCTATAAGAATCAAGTGCTGTACAGTTTAAAAAAAAAAAAAAGGAAAAAAAAAACTAAAGGTTGTCCTCTGGAGAAAATGAATTGCAAAGTGAGAAAAATAAAGACCCCGGTGTTAAACTGTCGACCTCTGACTGAGCGTGGTGATTCCAGCAGCTTTGCTCTGTGTTTCTGTGTTATATTACAAAGAGGAGGAGGATAAAGACACACTGAATGTCAAAGGAGCTCTGAGTGTCTTTTTACCGTTTCTCACAAGGGCATTAACAAATATATTAACACATATGCAGGCAGAGAGAGAAAGACACCCCATGGCTGTTTCTGTAGCTCAGATCACAAGCAATAAAGCTTGAAAAGCAAACTTGCTGTAACATACCAATCTTTATAAACAGATAAAACACAAGCCCTGATTTCAGCTCACCATGAATAATTCTTCTTAGACGAGTTGATTGGAGTTTTGCGACTACTTTTTGGAAACCTCAAATTGTCCATATCTGATATCATTAGTTAAAGTGGAAATTACACTGTAGTACAAATACAGTATGCTGTGCCAGTCAGGAGCACACAAACCGGCTTCAAAATGCCGTTTTTTTGTTCACTGAGTGAACAAGAGTCATCTATTCTCAAGCTCTGAAATCAGAGCTTGTGTTTGATCTGTTTATTAAGGTTGGTATGTTCAAGCAGATGTAAAGATAACAAGTGTTAGTTGAAGTGCTACACAGTCAAATTAACCATATGATAATCACTGGAGAAAAAGTGTTTCCTCCACTTTCAAAATAGTTCCTGTGCATATTGTATACGAGTTTAACTTGCTCACTTTAAAACATTATTTAAAAAAAAATATTATGGGCTAGTATAAGTAGACCAGAGTATTTATTACATAAAAAAGCTTCATAACAGTTTTCGTGCCATTACATCTAAAAGTAAAAAAAAAAACAAACAAAAAAAAACTCAACCTAGTGTACTCCACCTTGTGTATTTCACTTCAAGTTCAACTTATGTATACTTACCAGTCACCTGTACTCCTCTACAAGTATACATTAGTAGTAATATACTTGGATAAACCTGTATACTTAGGATGGTCTAAGGTAGTTTATTTAACACACTAAAGTAGCTATTGTCCACTAAGAGTACCTTTATGGACAAGTAGGTGTTTTTCTTCTTTACAAGTATACATTATGCATCAGTATAGCATATTAATACGAGCATTCATTAGTAGTAGTATACTTGCAGTAAACCTGGACAAACTTGTTGTATACTTACGATTTGCTTAGGATCTGTTTAACAAAATAATGTTAATAAAGAAATTAATAAAGAAGTCATCGTCCACAAGGGGTACCTAGAAGAACTAGTAAGTATTTGCATTATGCAATAGTTTAGTATACATTAGTAGTAGTATACATGTTTGAGTAAACTAGTTGTATGAACTGCTATGGTGTTTAACAATATAAAGTCAATAAAGTAATTAAAAAAAGGAAGCCGTTATCCACTAAGCGTACCTATAAGACTATTAAGTATCTTTCTTCTCAAAGTACACACTATACATTATTATAGTGTATATTATTGCAAGAACACATTATTAATAGTATGCCTGTAGTAAACGGATAAACTTGTTATATAATTAGGATTTGCTAAGGTGTATAACAAAATTAAGTTATTAATAAATTAATAAAGACATTGTCATCCACCCATAAGGACTAGCAGACATGTGTCTTCTCTATAAACATAGATTATACATTAGTACAAGTATTCATTATTAGCAGTATACTTGTAGTATACATGGATAAACTTGTTGTATGCTTCGGATTTGCTAAGGTGTAGAACAAAATAAACATAATAAAGCAGCCATTGTCCTCTAAGCGTACGACTGTAAGGACAATAAATATTTGTACGGCAGATTACAATAATGATTATGGTGTATCTATGAGAGAAATGTAGTCAGATTGCTATAGATGTATTAAAAATATAATGCTTCAGCACTCCAAGATGTTCAACCTGTTATTTAGTGATTTTACCATCAAGATACACCTGTGCAAAATGCCAACTTGTTTAATGAAAATGTTAATAATAGCCATTTTCCCACTTCTTTATTTATGTTTTTAACTCCGTGTTATGTCTACTGGGTTATTCAGAAGCAACTGTGCCATTCTTGTGCGGGTAATTGGCGTCCATGAATATGAAACACCGCTTAAACAATGTGAAGGACTTTGGAGAGACAAAAAGCTCGAGGTGCTTCCTCATTTCCATCTCTTGAGTGGTGGGAAGAGGCTGAGACGGCTCTGTGTTTACTGTAAACTTGGGGAGAAAAGATGCTGAGTGGCACCTAAATGCCCTTTCATCCACTTATCAATCCCATCCTCCCTCTTCCGTTCTTCTGAAGACATCAATATCTGAGGTCTTAATTAAACAAGGAGATTCTGACCTGTCAGTCATATCAGAGTCAGAATCAGGAACAAGTTATTCCCTAAATGTACAGGATATACAGGAATTTGACCAATCAATGCCATAAATCAATATATAACACATACATACATACATAGATACATACATACATACATACATACAGTATATGGCATTTTGAATCCCAAATCTTAGTAGGTTTTCTTTTATCAGGGTTTATTGATAGTCACCTTTTCTGAGATGGTGACATTAAATGTCTTAAACCGTCAGTGCCAGAGCATGGGGTATGCTATTTGACAGGAAACTGTTTCAATTGTTTTGATAAAAAAATAAATCACCTTTACTCATCAGTAGTTTATCAGAATAATGTACAAACACAGATTCTTTTCTGATTTTTAGATGTTCAAAATGATGCTTGAAAACCTCAGAACAGATTATAAGCAATGTGTAGCACTTATTATGTGACATCATCATCATAGCATAACAAACTTAAATATCTCAGATTAATTTATCATGGTCACATCATCATACTGATATATTTTCACACCTGTAATGTGAATGAAATGATTATTAGCTAAAACTATAAATATAAATATATAAATAAAAAATAAAAATAAATTTTCATTCACACTGATAACTGACACTACGACCCTGCCCAGGATAAATGAATGAATAATAACTTAGTTGTAAATGTTTCCTCTCAATTTTTGTGTTTATCCCCATAATTGATTTCAGCATCTTCTCTCCTAAGCTCTCTGTCTAACACTCAAGACATGGAAATGAGGAAACACCTCAAGCTTTTTGTTTCTTCACATTGTTTAAGGAGCATTTCATATTCATGGACGGCAATTACTCGCACAAGAATGGCACGGCCGCTTTAAAGAGAAGCTTAATGTACCAGGTTAAGAAAGGCAGGCTATTTAGTCGTTGCCTCAGGTCATGGAGATTCGACAATCTTTTGAGGAGAGGAACTTTAGCTGATCTGGTACAGTGTGAGCCTTAATGGTTGTGAATGAGAAACTTCCACTGTGTCACTCTCAGGAATTAGACTAAAAGCCATCTTGAGAGTTCGTTTGTGATAAACTACATCCTTAAAGTCTAGTCATGGTGCAACAATTCATAATGGATACATAAAATTGAGATGTCTAAAACAAATATTATTTTGAAATAATGATCAGGATGAAGATCAACCCTGCACATGTATATAATGTTTATTATGGTGATGTCTAGCATAACATTATTTTTTATAATGGTGTACCAAATATATTGTCACCCTCTGCCATTTAGCATTTTCCTTCAGAGCATCTGTGGATGCAAAAAGTGAACATTTGGCTTTAAGGGGAAACTGTAACGCCAGTCTGTGGACGAAAGTGCCATGTGTTTAATTTGCCCCATCGTCACTCATGAGCCCCATTCTCTAATTACCCCACCCTTACTGTAAATTAGCTCTGAGCAATAATTAGCCGGAGTTTAAGTGGCTGCATTTCAATAGGCACCCCAGTGTGCAGCAGTAAAGTCTTTAACCTCTTTAACACGACTTTATCCTCATCTATAAGCCTAATGCTAACGGATTAGGAGATATCTCAGGCCATAATTAGCCACACGTATTGATACACATAAATACAACGCTATAATTGTAATATTACTTTCTTATAATGGAACATCTCAGTAATTTGTTCATTTACAGCCCACAGTACTTACATACAAAAAAAAAGACTCATATTACAAAGATTATGGATATACAATATATTGCGATACTGAATACCTTCCGCTCAGGAAGATGTTAAATAGGTAGGCCATATTTTTGGTAAAGTCTGTCCACTTTGTAATCAGTATAAGGACAGGTCTCTTCTAAAGTTCCTAAAGGAGCATGTATCCTTCTCAGAGAAACCAATTAGATAATGAAAGGACCCTACTGGTGTATAGTTTTTTTAACAGTTAAAAATATGTGCAAAAGATGGAGTCATTTTTAATGCGATATCATACTGATATTGTAAAACAAGCTAAAAATTAAGCATTAATCATGACATCGAAATTCAACATGATGTATAACACAAGGTGTTTATCATATGCTGTCTTCGGTTTAACAATCCACCCCTAAAGTACGCTAACTTACCCAGCTAGCTAAGGTTACCAGAGAAGGATATTGCTAGCTAACTTTAACAGGAGATTCCTCTTAACACAAATGAGAGGGGAAAAAAACATTAATATTAGCTGATATTTGTATAAAGTTCACAGAAAAATGTTATAGCTATACCAGTGTTTATGGGCAGAAAAACTCCTCTGGCATTCACTTTCGCTTTAGGTATAAAATTTGGTATAGCGGAATCCACACTCTCAAAAATAAAGCTATTCCTTGTTGCTAGAGCGTGTGTGTGTATCTTTTACCTTTAAAAACAATTTAAGGTACACAATTGGACATTACAGAACATTGATGTACCTTTAAACCTTTTGAAAGTACACTACATTCACCCTCCCAGGTAAAAAAAAAAATACTAAAGTTAAAGATGTACCATTGATGGTACCATCCCAGTGACAAGGAAATATACAGTTTGGTATGTTTATACACTCCTGGGCAAAAAAAAAAGAAAAGAAAAGAAAGGCCAAGCCCAAAATGGCAACAAATCATTGGTTCAGAAATTAGGAAGAATTAAACAAATAGATAAAGGAACTTAATATGGGAGAGCTTTTCCCTTTGATTTCTGTAAATGTTTAAGCCTTGTGGCCCTTGATGGGCCGCATCAGATGTGGCAGATAACCAAAAACATCCCAGAAGATATTTATGGAAAATTTTGTACACCCAGACATGTGTTAGTCTGAATTTTACATCAAATATTTTAATCATTATCATAATTTTACTTTTGAGTACAAGCAGACTATATCAGTGAATTTCCCTGTTTCTAGCTTTTCCCCAAACAGTTCACTGCAGCAAAAGAAATCCAGCAAATGGTGGCACAGGAGTGCATTTGTTTAATTCTTGCTAACTTTCTGACCAGTGATTTGTTGTTAAGACCATTAAAAGCTTAATATTTGCCATTTTGGGTTTGGACCATTTTTTGCCCAGGTGTCTAAATGAGAGTGCATAGATGTTTGATTTGTGTTCGATGCTAAGTGTAATTACAGTCTAATTTTATATATGGAGTATTTTCACACTAATTTACCAAAACATCTGCGGAAGATGTTTATATTCTGGACATTTCTGTTTTATTTCCACTGTTACTCTGCCTTTACAGAATCCCAGAAGTGTGCTTATCCCTATGACCTGTTTGTATCTGTTTGCACAGGGGGATGGGAAGCATATGGAGTGGGCAGTATATGTGAGCTGTGTCTGTGTGTGTGTGTGTGTGTGTCCTCCTGCCTATACAGTAAGCATCTGATCTGTGCGCAGCTGCAAACAGAGCAGTGTATCTCCCTTTACTCAAACACAGTCTAATTACAGTTTACTCTGCTTTTTGTTTCCTGCTTTAATCCGACAGACCCATTGTGATGTGCACGTGCCCAAATCCGCCCTCTCCCCCCACCCCACCCCTTGTTCCCTTACACACTCTGCCATCCTTTTACACTCCAAGGCAGAAGTGTGGCTTGAATGAGACACAATTAGCCAGGGCAAAGGAAACCATGCACAATGGGTCCGACTTTTATATTGCACTTTAAGAACCAACGCAGCACGTGCCTGGGTGAACACACACGGCCTCTCCGGCTTCTTATTTGTGCCTGACTATTGTGATCTGTTTGATGGAGGGCCCACTTTGTCAGCACAAGTGTTATTAGCCAGAATGTGGCCTACGAAGTGAACGTAAAGAAGTTAAACTGTCATTCAGCTGCGTGGAAGTGTGGCTAAATGGGTGACATTCCTGTCAATGATTGTATGTGACGCAAAAGCAAAGGGACATGTGGTGCAGAAATGAATGAAAAAGAAAATCCTGTCAGGGCCACCAAAGTAAGACAATCCACAAAATGGATTGGAATTAATCATCACTTGACAAATCCTTGATTAATATTAGAACAGAAGGAAATGAAATAACTTCCTGTCAATCATTTAATGGGATAATTAAATCAGCTTGCCGTACGCACTCTAAAACCATTTTCACGGTGTGTAAAATTAAAAAGGGTTTTCATAAAACTCTAAATTGGCCATAGTGGATCCTGAAATACTCAAATCAAATCGAACAATGTACAATGAAAGAAACATATTTAAGCATTTTTTTGAAAAGTATATTTCCAAAAATAAGAAATAGCCATAATGTTACTTATTACAGACAAATCATGCAGGTGGTTTTGGGGTAGGAGCCTCTTTTTTTTTTGTCATCAGAGATCCATTGTGCCATCAATGCTATAGTACTCCAATATAATTCATGATAGAGTTCATGAGGGAAACTTTTTGAACTGAAGGTGATAGCATATATAAGCTAGCCTAATAGAAAATAATAATTAATAAATAATATTGACAACATTTCCACAACTATCTAAATAGCATATACACTATCTGTGTAGATAAATGCAAACATATATGATGCTTTTCTGCCCACCATGTTTGTAAAGAGTGGTTATTTGAGTTAGCGTAGCCTTCCTGTCAGCTTGAACCAGTCTGGCCATTCTTCTCAAGCTCTCTCATCAAAAAGGCGTTTCCACCAGACTCTCACTGGACCTTTTTTTTTTTTTTTTTTTTGTCACACTATTCTATGTAAACTCTAGAGACTGTTGTGTGTGAAAATCCCAGGAGCTCAACAGATTCTGAAATACTGAACCCAGCCTGTCTGGCACCAACAGGTGTGAAAACGAACTAAAGCTCTTGACCTGTATCTGCATGAGTTTATGCACTGCACTGCTACCACATGATTGGCTGATAAAGTGGCCAGTGAGTGTATGTTGGCATAGGAGATCTCTGACCACATCTCGTACTATTAATTTCACAATTTATCTGGGTCCTTAAAGGGGTAACACTTCAGTCCTATAACATCTAATTTCTCATGATATTCTGTTTGTTTTATATGGCTATACAATTATGGTCATATTTTGATGTTACCCCTGAAAAAACACCTGAATTACTGCCTCTAAAGCAACATTGTAGACATGTTATTTTTAGGAAAATAAAACAGCTGTAAATCTCAAACATTTCTTAGTTACAGTTAAGTAATAAGGAAGCTGTATAATAACAACTTAGCAGCTAGCAAAGATGGTTTACCAGCTTGATCAGCTTGGCGTGTGTTTTCGCAGCTGGTAGTTGGTCAGACCAAGATGGATTTTTCTGCCATGTGGGTGGCATCATTCGTATAATCAAAAATATTTTGATTATACAGTTTATGCCCAAGCCTTGCCTTTCTTCAGTGGCTAATCTCAACTGGATAATGTAAATTGGTACTTAAGAACTGCTGCTGTAATAAAGATTATGATGCTCATACTGAACATCCTTTCAACACACTTAGTACTGTTTAACATTATATTATACAACTGTAGAAGAGTAAAGAGTTATAATCCCACGATCCGGTGTCACACAGAACAGGATGAGTTCCCTTTTGATTCTGGTTCCTCCCAAGGTTTCTTCCTGATATTGTCTCACAGAGTTTTTCTTTGCCACTGTTGCCTCTGGCTTGGTGATTAGCGTCTACATCCGGATTTCTCTAAAGCTACTTTGTCAGAATGTCTATTGTTAAAAGTGGCATGCAAAATAAACCCTTAAGTGGACATTTTAGCCTGTTTACTATAATACTCATTCTAGACATGTGTTCTATTGCTAATTTGTGTTTTAGCCTGTTTACTATAAAGCTACTTTGTTGGTAAGCATGTTTTCTGTAATGATAGTTAGGCTGATTAGTATTAAAATGTATATGTTCTATGTCTCTGGCAAAACACTAAACAAAAGTCAATGATATGGCTGCTATATTTTTACATTATCTGAAACCTAGCAATATATGGGTGTACCTGATTTTATACATCTTCTTAAAATGAGCAAATTGTGAAAAGACTGTTTTTTGCACGTTCACATCCTCTTAGTCAGTATTACTAGCATAGTTTGATTTTGTCTCTACTGGAGTGCACACTATTAACACTCCCTAATAGTATCATTCTTCTTCTCGGGCTGACAAATGAGCTCAGAGTGATATTGATATTTCATCATGTATAAAGCTGTATTTACTGCTCACCGGTGTGTTTTCCAAATACTGGAAGAATTCAATGAGCTCAGAACACACAGGCTATTTATCGAGGGCATGTATATGTGTGTATGTATGTGTGTGTGTGTAAAATGGGAGATTATTGATTAGAGCAGAGGTCAAAGATTGACCCTGCAAAAGGCCCACACGGGGATTCCTCCTCTTCCTCCTGTTCTCTCTCTCCGTCAGTGATTATCCACTGATCTTTTCTCTCATGAGCCATGATAAAACATGTCAACAAGTTTCAGTCCGCCTTGTATTTATATAACGAGTCCTCCTTAATGATCGGTGAGATTAGAAAAACGCTCAGTGCTTACGTGATATTGATCAAGCGATCTGGCTATAAGAAGAGATCTATATTAGATTGTGTTTAACCCCTTATGTTTTTGTCAGGGTCAAAATGGAAAATAAATTTCTCTTACATTACAGAAATGATGATGATGAAGGTCATTGTAAGCCTGAGAGTAACAAGGTGGATAAAGTGAAATATTTATATTGATCAGCACTGTGATGAAGAACAGATAGTTTTGGAGATTTTAAAATGGCATGGGTCAATGAGACATTCTTTGCTAAGTAGTGAATGCAGTATGCTTATGAATAACAGCTCAGCGTCTTTGGCGCTGCCTTAAAACAGACTAGATTACACTTAATGGACTTTTCTAAAACTCGAAATATTGATATTGGAAAGCAGAGGATTATGTCTAATGGGTTTATGATTAATTACTATTAATGCCAAAGATACAAGCAAAGTAAAATCTCTATTCTGGGCAAAGTCAGTCTTTCCGTCTGTTTCTCCCTGTCTCTCCATCCTGAATGACAGCTACTAGCAGGGCCTTGATTGAGTCCCAGTGGGAGAAGTGACTGGAATCCAGTCATGATTAGTGGGAGGGCTCGGTATAGGGTTAAACCTTACACAAATCAATAGCTGATCATCACCACAGTCGGACTGCTATTGTGTGACGCCGTAAAGCAGAACGGCTCTTCGGATTGCACACATCTATTGTGGGCTTAATCCTTAAAACTCAATGAACAAAATTTATAGGCATTTGTGCAGCCAGTCTTCTCAGGTTCATAACTCAGGAAATGAAATGCGACGCAGATCATCAGAATCAGTAGGACTTGATGTTGTAATCGTGCAATCCTGTGCAGAAATGTTTTTCTTGCAATTTTACATTTAGGAAAGAATCTGTGTATCAGCTTGTGCAGACCATCATATTTAGCTAAAACCAAATCAAAAACCTCTCTCACTTTATACACACTACAAAGATATGCTGTTTGTTTGAGAGAGACATCTGCCAGATCCTGACGCACTCCCTGATGTGCCAGCTCTCGCTTTCTGATCCTGCCTGATTCGTCCTCTACTTCTGCTTGGCGCTTCTGCTCTTGTGACTCACTTTCTGCTCTTTTGGATAGTTCCACATGGATACCCTAAAATTTTTTGCACTTCCCAAAAACCGTTTAAGCCCAAGACTCGGTATAAAAATCTCAAAAAACCTAGATACTGTAGATTTGAACCTTAGAACTGCTACTGAAATCATAAAGACTGTCCTGTTCTCATCCCAGGACTTTTATTCACAATCTGCTCATACTGCACGTTTGTTCAACATGTTGAACAAATATTTGACTTTATAATATACAATTGTAGAAGTGCATTGATTTATAATCACACTATCTGATGTATTCCAGAATATAAGGGTTCCCTTTTGAGTCTGGTTCCTCTCAAAGGTTCTTCCTCATGTCGTCTCAGTGAGTTTCTCCTTGCCACTGTCGTCTCTGTCTTGCTTATTTGGCATCTAAATCTACATCTATCAAGCTGCTTTGTGACAATGTGTATTGTTTGCATCTTCAACTTAACAAACCATCTTTATGCCTCAGCAGCTAGATGGTGGAGGCATTATTTTTTCAGGTTGTCCATCACAGATTCTCGTTAGAGCGATATTGTCAAGAACAAGTGGTGGAATGTTTGTAGGATTTATATATTAGATTTTGGAACTGATCCAAACTGGGTCAAGGTCACAGTAAGGTCAAATGTCTGAAATAGTTTTTCTTCAATAGCTTCCTTCATGGTTGAAGTATATTTTATGGGTAATTGTGGCATACAAATCATACAAAACAGACCTGTAGGTGGCTGAAGCATCCTAATCTATGCCACTGGCATCGAGTTGTACTTGTTTCAGTTTGCTTTTTTTAAAAAAAATTACAATAACACTACCAGAGCTTTGAGTATCAGTCAATACTGATCTGATATTGGTTTCTTCCTGTGCCAGTGTGGGTTTCCGCCTACCTCCCAGTAACATGCTAGTAGGTAGACCGGCTACGTTAAACTGACCCTAGGTGTTAATGAGTGTGTGAATGTATATATTGTGCAATGAACCACTTTCCAATCCACAACGTTCCAGAGATCCCATCTCCGGTTAAATTTCATGTAATGTTGCGTTTCATGAGTATTTAATAAGCCATACATGTATAAAACTAATAAATAAAGATTTTCTTGTCCTTTATGTTGTGTTATTACTTCACTTATCCCACCTTCATGAAGCCTCCATCTTCATCTACTTAATGAAGGAACGTGATGTTTTCACAATTATAACGCATCACTGCAAAGTAATGTAAAGCTTATGAGATCTTTGACATCTTTATTATCGCTTGATGTTTTTTCTTTTTAAAACATAAAAACTGATGTACTCTTATGAATGCTGATGTGTAAACTTCTATTAATACATTATTCAAAGCCTATATGTTGCTATGATGTCTTAATGAACATAACCTTCCGTTAAAGAGTTACTGCGTGAGTGTATGTAGTGAGAGGTTACAGTCCTTTGGCACAGTGACCACTGATCCTGGGAACTTTCCATGTCATCCTCCACCACCACAGAGACACACACTAACTAGCGCTGAGCTGACGCTTCATTTGGCTTCACATCCACCTGGAGAGAAGCTCCAACATCAACAACAGGTACAATTACCAGTGAGTCCTCCTTCATTAGGCCTGTTTTGGAGGGTGGGGATTTGTGAACAGGCGTTTTAATGGACGGGCCGTCACTTAATGGGTCACTGGGGTATATCATGTATGAGAGGACGGACATGGCAGACAGTTCACATGGAAAAACATGCAGTAGACAACGATGAATTGGTAATGACCCTGGTCATACAGAGGACATGAGCTCACCTAGGGAACTCATTATTCCACTTTATGGGTTGCGAATTATAGACTGATACACTAATTATGACAGAAAAGTCAAGCACATCACATGGTCAACTGTGACCAGTGGTTTGACCGAACCACAAAGTTAAAGGCTAATCATGTCTGCTAAATCTTTGGTTGATTACACACTCTTCTTAAATACACAACATATCAAGGGGATTTATTAATGCTTGGGTAGTGTGTAGCATGGGGGAAGGGTCAGCATTATTGTTACTGTCACATCTGTTTGCAATAGGTACCGATTACTTCGGAACTTTCCGAACTTTATTTTGTCCACTAATAAAATGTGAAACCTTTGCATATTTCCATCTGAAGCTGTATTAACAGCAATCTCCTTCTGTCTCTATGAATGAAGGAATTATAATAATACAGTCTAAAACCTGCTCAAGACAGCATGCATGTTACTAGCTAGCTAACTTGCGCAACTGGCGAAGTGATGCCATAGCTAGTTGTGAGGGAGTTGGGTAAGTACACAGTTAGCTTAGCTAGCTAATGGTTAAATCTCTACCTCATGAGGATGTTGCTATGTAGTTAAAACCATGCCAGTAGGTGGATTAGCTACTCTAAATTGCCCCTAGGTGTGAATGTGTGTGTGTGTGTGTGTGTGTGTGTGTGTATGATGCCCTGTGATGGACTGGGGTGCCACCGAGGGCGGATTCCTGCCTCACAATAGCCGCCCACTTCATCACTGTCCAATCAAGCACACTACAAATGAATGCATATCTTGTGTTGTGCTTAAAAGTCATTACATTTTTCCACCTCTTTCCTCACTCTTGTAAAGAGAGGAATTATTATGGAGGGAAAGCAGCCATCGTTTTTTTCCCCCAGTCATCCATAAATCCAACCTGCGTGAAACATACCAAATGAGGCCATCGCTCTCTGCCATGTTTTCACTCAATAAAAAACAGAGGCTGTAATTATCTGTGATTTTTTGCTGCTGTTAATTGGAGCTGCATCATCTCCTAACCGTAACACAATGTGTGTGTGTGTGTCACGGAGACAAAAAAGGACTAATGCAGGAAAATTGCTAGTTTTAATCAGATTATTATCTGTAAATCCCTGTACAGAATTTCTGCGTATATGAAATATTGAAGATTTAGCCATGAGCTTACATATATGTTGCGTGCATAATATAGTTGACTTACGAAGTAGCAGTGAAATGATTACATAATGAAATAACGTGTAAACTTAACTATGTTATCTGTAACATACAGTATAGCTTAAGGTCACATGCTAAGCAGTTAGCTAGCAGGTTGTTCATGTTTACCTTACACTAACTGCTGACGAGCTAGCAGGCTATTCACTAGCAACTGAAAAGGTTAAAATGTACATATGAAATTATACTTCTAAAATGTGCTTTGTTTTGCTGATCAAACTTTCATACAAGCTAAATCCACAAATCCAGCTTACCAGCTTCATGCATTTTATCTTTTAAATGAATTAAAAAGATTTAACCATGACTTATGAAATGTTATTTATATTCAATTCTGAAAGTTGACAGCACTTAACACAGTCAGGGGAAAGATTGGTCTTTGGTCATAAACTTTTCAAGTTCTTCCTCTTTTCATTTACACTTACTGAAGTAAATTTTTCCTCATTGACTGACACGCTGTAAATGAAACTCCCTCTTTGGCCTCGCGCTGTTTTCTTAGTGGATCGTCCATCATTTCCACATGCGCACCGCCACGGCAGAAAAGAGAATTAAAGTTCTCTATCTTCCTGAGCGAGGACTAGAACCCTGCTACTACCTATCTATCTAACACACACTCCCTCTCTGCTTCCTTTAATTAGGCTCTTCATGTGCTGAATGCTTGATTTGAGGACTTGATTAAGCCTGGCTTCTCCGTTCCAGTCCCTAGCTGCCTGATGAATTGGTCTCAAGCTTATTAACTGACTAATTCTGATCAATAGAGCAATGATGCTGAACATTGGCCAGACAAAAGAAAAGAAAAAAAAAAAAAAACGCTGCCTACTACACACCACACAGAGAGTGATCACAGCAACACAGTCATTAACTAAACTCCAAGCAATGATGGCCTCATTATTCACTATGGTATAAAATCAATAAATAAATGAAAAGTATAAATAATTAGAAACAAAAAAAATAAATGTGGCTTAGTAAATGATGTATTCACAAATTTGCATATAGAGATAAAATACGAAATCTTCTACTAATGATTTACATTTGTGGAGTTTGCCAATTTAATTAAACAGAAACTAATTTAAAAACTTTTCTACCTGCTGTATTCTGATTTGTTAAGCTGTGTCATGTGACTGGTAGTATAAACAGTTAGTGGTACTCCTTTAATGATGAATTTGTAACTGGTTTAGTAAGTAATTAAACAAATGCACTCCTCAGACGTCCTGTGCCACCATTTGCTCATTTACTTTTATTGCTAAGGAAATTCACTGATATAGTCTTCTTACGACTAATATCTTAAGAAAAAAACATCCCAGAAGATATTTTTGGAAAATTTTGTACACCCAGACATGTTAGTTTGAATTTTACATCAAGCATTTTAATCATTATCATGGTTTTACCTTTATATACAAAAAGACTATATAAGTGAATTTCCCTGTTTCTAGCTTTTCCCCAAACAGCAAAAGTAAACTACCAAATGGTGGCACAGGACGTCTCAGGAGTGTTTAGTTCTTGTTAATTTTCTGACCAATGATTTGTTGTTAAGACCATTAAAAGCTTGTTGTTTTAATTGTTGTTTTAATTTGTTGTTAAGACCATAAGCTTAATATTTGCGATTATAATATTTTAATTAAAGTTTAATGTAGTTTGGGGGGGGGGGGGGGGGGGGGGGGTAAGCCCCACGTTATTTTTTTATAAATTTTTTTTAAAATTTTAAAAAAAAAATAAAAAAAAAATTTATTAA
>CM075024.1:13736837-13754337 GCA_037576675.1 Pangasius sanitwongsei
CCCCCCCCCCCCCCCCCCCCCCCCCCCCCCCCCCCCCCCCCCCCCCCCCCCCCCCCCCCCCCCCCCCCCCCCGGCCCACGGTATTTTTTTATAAATTTTATGTAAGATTTGTCCAAAATTCTTCTCTAAAAATTTTATACATGACATTCCTTCAAATTTAGCCAAGACAGCTGTCGTTGGGCTTTGAATGTCCCAATATATAATTTATTATCACATGCCCAATCTGTATCATGCTAAAAATATATTTTATCTGAAAATACACCGGCCTTAAATATTATATATTAAAGATAATTTAGATGAACTTCTAATGCTGGTCTAAATTCTCTAATTCACTAAATAATCTCTTTCTGCCTGAAAGTAATGCTAAAGTGTGTAATTATGGAAAAGATAAAAATCTTTTCACACAAGGTGACAATGGTTTTCTTTAGAATGTACACCTTACACACACAGACACACACACACACACACACATACACACACATACACACACACACACACTCACTCTCGATATATAAGTGCATTTTCTTGTGGGTGGCCTCTTGTATGACCTCCCTGATCGGGACACTTTGTTCCCCAGAGAACAGTATGAAAGGAAAAACTACCAAATGTCCCTCATCTCCTTCCGTACACCAGCCCATTCCCCCATGACACTTTAAGCGAAGATTCTGACCACCCAGTAACCACAACACTCCACTTTGGCCCAGAAAACATGTGCTTTAGGAGATTAAATATGTCTTTCTTCCCATTATTGATTCCGAATGCAACTGTGATATCAATTTTGAGTGGATATTTTGTGTCAGGAAGTGCAATAACACGGATGTTGGAGAATTGCAGTTGAATCACACAAGGGACCTGAGATGGGATTCACTTTTTATGCATTTTTTTCTTCGTCTGTGAGTAATGAAGAGTGTGTGTAATGGACACCACGGGCACCTTTAGGGCTGCCTGTATTGACCTCTGTCTCTCCTGCACAGAACGTGTGTGTGTGTGTGTTGATGGGAAGCCATTTTTAAGATGATGTTCTGACCCATTAGCTTGACTAGTGTGGATGAAAACACATTCTCCATTTCAGCAGCATTGATCCAGACTGTGTAACAGCTGAACACCATGCTAAAAAAGAATTTTTTTTAAGTAGCATTTTTGTCATTTTACTGAACTAATGTCTTATAATCAGGCTAATAATCAATCTATGTATATGTGTATAATGTATGTATTTTTTTTAAAAACAGCCATATAAAAATAACTGAATTCTTTAAAAGTCTTTAATTACAATTCCTAAAAATAAATTTTGTAATGTTATTGTTATTTGTTTTTTTTTAGCATTTGATGTTTACATCCTAAAATTGATTTTATTCTAAAATATGGACATTTGGGTCTTTAAATGTCATATTAAAATTCATTTAATATAAATGAGATATATAGTTATATATAGAGAGACATAAATAGATTTTTTTCACTCGAAGTAAACCACAATAGCAATAGATGAGGCTAAAGTTTTCAGTTATAATTAGGACCTCTCAGGTGTAAAGTCCTCCATCATGAACATCAAACAGCTCAATATGGCTTTGCTTTTAAGTGGCGCTTTTTTAACCCGTGGCTCCTCTGAAACCAGCGAGTGTGTAAGATGGGAAATCTGAGTGGAAACTTTAGCCGTTTAGCATATGGCCTTCTCGACATGCGAGGGTAAACACGGGCACAGGGTCTGTGCAGTAAAACAGGCTCCTGGGGGCTCGGCTTTAACACACACACACACACACACACACACACACAGTAATGGTGGTCTCCTGATGTCCAGTCAGACCTCTGACAGCACAATGACAACTCGAGGTCACACCACTGTCCCTCTGTCTCTCTTTCTCTGTCACGTTCCTTCATCCTCTTCACACCTCCTGACCTTCTTCCTTAATTTCTACACTAGACCCTTTAAAAATGACATGAATATTAATATCACTTGTCAAAGCCTTACCTTAAATGTAGTTGATCACCCAAGACATGTCAGAAATTTGGTCCTCCAGAGTTTAGAGCCTCATTTCAGACCAATTTGACTTGCATATGTGGTTTCACTGTATGGCACGCTGTTATCTATAATAATGGATAAAAAGACACAACAGGGGTAAAAACAGTAGTAGACGGTATTTGTGTTGTTTTGTCTATAAGTGCATTTTAAGAATAGGTGATAACTAAATTGGTGAGGGCCAGAATAGGGAAGTAAATAAAGTAGTTAGGTAAATGGAATAAGCAATTAACTAACTAACGAAACAAATAAACAAATAAATAAACAACCAAATAAATAAATAAATCCATTATTTGGTGTATGATGTGTTATGGTTACTTTATATATATCTTGACCTTTATATGTATGTTATATATGTTTGCAAGATTTTTTTATGGATATCTTTACTTTGATAGAATTGTGTTAATATTTTCAAACAGGGATTACAAGCGAGTTATTTTTCATTTTGGTTCATTATGAACAGAAACGATATTTTTACAACCCTGCTCCAGGATTCCATGATTTTGTTTGCGCTTTGGTTTTCATTCCCAGTAAAGTTTCTAATCTGTGTTTTTAAATGCAAATTTCTTTAGGATGCCTTTTAACAGCTGGCCAGGAATAACACATTTCAGCTAGCCATTAGTGTACAGTATATACTATTAACTATAATTCATGTTAGCAGTTGAAATAATGATTATATGTATAAGTATAGCTACCTGAGCCAAATTCAAAGGTCAAACTATGAGAATCACTGTTCAGACAAAGAAAATCTACTAAACCTTTGGACTACATTTATTAAATTTCCCCAATTCCAAACATAACATATAAATATAACACGTGATTTTTCACTTGCTTTCCTAACGCAAAACAAATTTGAAAAGTATAAAAAAGCGGTTAAAGAGAATGTAATTCAGCTGTCCACCAACAAACCACTTAACTAAGCACTATAGCTTTTAAAAACATAAACCTCATAGAATGCATAGAGCATTTTCTGTTAGCACATCAGTCATCCATGAGGATGTCCAAAGTGCTTTAACCCCACTAAATAGCGACAGGTTTATAAAAAAAAGAAAGAAAGAAAGAAACCCGGAAAGCGCTGAGACAGGGGTGTTAAGGAGTTAGATGCTGGAGGCTTAGCTAAGTTTGAGAGGCCATAAAGGCCTGTTAGGGTACATTAGGCTGAGTGAGGATCATAAGGCTTCATAAATGTTTCAGCAGGAGGCTGGGTGTCCTACAGCGTGACGCTGCTAGAGAGCAATGTGGTTTTATGAGGAGGAACTGCTTTCAGACAGGATTAACCCATGTACTTGGCTCAATTTCTCTATTGAATGTTGGGTTTTTTTTAAAAATGCAAAATGAATCTTTAAAAGAATTGAAAAATCTTTCTTATACAGAGCATCATTTTGTACACACACTTGTCATCAGGAGAATCCCAGAGTATGAATTTAAAATTGATTTTGCTATTAATGAAATCAGTCTATAGAAATGAGCACATTCACCTCGAGTCAAACGCATATAACCCTTTACCAGTATGTTACAGAAAACATGGCTTAATTTCATTACTTTTGAAAAGAAACAGAGTTTTCTAACTAGCCAAGAATTCTAGCATTTGGGACAGAACTGTAGTCATGCTTTATTTCTCTGCTTGACCTTTGGGAGGGCTGAGGTCACTGTCGATGAGCCAGGAAACAAAAGAGAGGGATGGACAGAGAAACTAAGAATGAGTGAGAGGGAAGAGACACACTCTGTTCAACTCAGACTAACCGGGGAGGAATAATGAGAGAATAATCACAGGGTCAGACACCTTAATGTGCTAAATTACAATGATCAGCTATCAGGACTATCAGTTGTAATCATCAGTGAGAGGAAAAAAGCTAGGCTTGGTATTTCACAATAAATGTTACAGTATTGCGATAAAATCTAAAGTGATGAGACATAGTCTGGGGCTAGGAAGGAAAGAAAAACAGTATAACACATACATCTGAAAGATTGAATTGGATTGTGGATTGTGCACACATACACATATAAGCTGGTTCAAGGTTCTTTATTTGTCACATACATATGGAGTGAAATGTTTTTCCTTAGTTCCTCGTCCCACGGTGCAACAACAAACAGAACCAACAACAAACTAAGATACACACACACAATATATAAATAGAATAGAACAGGATATAGTAGACATAAATTATGTATTAGCCTATAGAGAATTGTAATGTGAATAAAATAGAATATATAAAATAGAAAATGTAAAGAAAAAATATGCAAATATGCAGAGCTGTGCAGTGTATACAGAACCAAATTTTTTGAAGAAAAGATTTTATTTTGGGTTGTGAGAGCATGGGTAGGATAAGGTTAGGTTAAGGTTAAAGGTAGGCTAGATTTAGGGTTGGGCCAAGGAGTTGAGCTGGGGTTAGGGTTGAACTGGCATTAGGGTTGGACAGGTTATACTGTATTTACACTAGAATTAGGGTTAAGTTATGATTAATTTGCAAATTTGTGATAAATGATATCTCACTGGGTCATAATGGGTATAATGCTTAATCATGGACCTAGCTGTATGTGACAATATACTGTATGTGTGTATCACTTTATTTATTTATTTATTTAGTGGTCTCTTATTGTTCGATGACTTTCTCTATATTTCTGCACCAGTATCAATTAGAACTTGTCAATTAGAAGAATTGAAAATATATACAAAAATAAATATACAATATACAATAAAATAAAAAATCTGATTGTATTAGAACTGAATTTAAGTCCCACAACAGCACTCAGTATAATTCAAAGCACCAGTGAGGCTAAAATCTGAGTGCTAATTAGCTACAGCACACACAAGAGTAATGAGTGCGACTGGGAGATGTGTGTGTGTTTGTGTGGGCTTGTGTATGTGTGTGTGCCTTATGCCATACTGTTTCCATCTGAGTCCAATCCTGTGAGTACACACTTTTTTTTTTTTCGCTTGTACAGAAGTCACTTGGGAAAACTATGAGACAATGAAGGAATTAAAAAAGCAAAGCACCAGAACCCACTCCTGTTTTCTGTTTTCTAATTAGTGATGTTCTGTCCGCAAACCAACCCTTTTAGATTTTATAGCAATATAATCACAGCACATTTCATCTCAAAGATAATCAAAAGAAACAATTGCACAACAATGTTAATGCAATGTACAACCGATGGAAATGTACAAACAATTTTAAATCAATGCTTTCATTTCACTTGTTCTGCTCAGCTCAAAATAACCAGAACATCATCTTTTAAACCCTGTAGTTGATTGTTTTCCTGTAACAGCAAGTCCTGAAGTGTATTCCTCATATAACACAGATATTTGCCAATGATTATAATTTTTTTTATTGACGTTATACTTTTTATTCTTTTTATGTGGAACGTCCATGAAACAAGTTAGTCCCTCTTCTTACTGTATAGCAGCTATAAACAGTCGTTCCCTCACCACCTCCCTCTCTTCTTTTTTCTTTGGAAGTAAAAATATGAAAAATGCACCTTGTCACGTTACAGAGAAACCACAAAGTGCTCTGTCTTCTGTTCTGAAGACTCTCCATTGTTGGAAAAGTTACAGCTTTACATCTTGATTGGACGATTATCATAATCATCATATAATTACACACTATAATGTAATAGAGTCAACTGAAATGCCTTATTTAGTACTTTACCATTTCTAGAGCTCTCTGATAGGCCTGTGTATGTGTGTGTGTGTGTGTGTGGCACTGAAAGAACACTCTCCTCCACACTAAATCAATCGCTGTAACCCCAGGAGTTCAAACTCTGTGAAAAGGGGACCAGTCATGCAATTCATATGGACATGGACCATCAGAAAGGAGTGTGTGTGAGGATGAGTGTGTGTGACCACACCACAAGTGGCATCTCCACAGGACCTCCAGCAGTGTGGTTCTGTCTCTAACTACCACTCTCTCTTTCTTCCATTCTTTCTCTTCTCTGTTCCTCTCAGCTCTCCTGCTGCTCTGTTTTACTGTAGTGGAATAACTGTGAAACAGAGACAAAAGCAAAACACGCACACACACTCACACGGCTGAGCTCATTGTGTTAGCATGCGCGCTGAGAGCTCTTTCGCATGTCATGAATAACAATGCTCGATTCAAACCTGTTAACACTGTACTGTTAAAAAAAATATAAACCCTGTTCACCCTGATTCCTGTAAAAAAAAAAACTCTTTCTGTAACAGTTAATTAATATCTAAGACTAAAAAAACAGCTTTTGAGGCTGCTTGAATCCAAAACATCAACATTTAAACGCTAATTCCTCCCTCTTACTAACACAGCAATGTTCCATATTATATTATCTCATAAACTTGTCTAATTCTGTTTATAGTGCTGGGGATATATTATATTTTATATTATAGTGCTGGTGTTATATATTATATTGCTAGTATTGTGTTAGCTAACACTCTAGGTTAGCTAGGTAATGATTAGCCTCTCAGAGTAGCATCAGCTGATTTAATGCCCAATGCTATATTTTACAGAGTTATAGTCGTTACCTACCCAGCTAGCTAACTAGCAATTTAGCAATCTATGATTACCTAGTCCTCCTGACAACTCCTCTGTGTAATGCAAGTCAGCTAGTTGTATTTAATACCTAGTTTTATGACCAGATTGCTAGCTAGCTACATTCTATGTTGAGCTAACAGTTTAACTCAACACTTTTAAAGCTAGCTAGCTTATTTAATTAATAAATTAATTTATTATTTAAATATAAAATGAATAACTTTTGGTAAACAGTGTAACCCGATGGTTATTGTTGTCAATGTATACCAGATGAACGTTACACATTTCAGGTCATTCCTATGCATAATAACTACACAAGTTACAAATTTGATGTATTATTTTTCTAAGCTTATCATATTATTTAGCTAGGATAAAAGCCATTTGATCTATCACATATCTTGTAGATTCACGAATCTTGCAAATATGAGCCAATATAAAGCAACTGTGTGGAATGGGCTTTCATCTTTCTGAAAAAGAAACAAACAGAAGCGCTCCTAATTATTAAGGAGCAATCACAGCAAACTTCACCTCAATAATGCTGCATGTTACTCATAGTTGTGAAAAAATAAACTAGCTAGATAGCTAATGTTACTACTGTGCTCCCTTCACAATTACAAATACAATAGCAATAGCTTCAGTTACACGGAATAAAAATTATATTCTGTTCTATAGGATGCATGTTTTGGGATCGTTTTCTATCACATTCCAGTACAGTCCTCAATAAGTCATATTAATTAATCAAAGCCTTCAGCAATGAGAGAAATTTAATCAAATTGTTGGCATCGAAGAGCCTTGGAGCTGGACAGTAGAACCCAAAATAAAAGGAGTGTGTGTGTATGTGTGCGTGTGTGTTGTTCCAAGAGACCGACCCTCAGTAAAGGTTTACTGAAGCTTCAGACAAGCATCTGTCCATCTGCCCTGCTGCTACTGTCATCTGGACTCTCTACGTCTCACTGTCCTTCTCTGTCTTTTTTAGCCAATATGGAGCAGCTTTACTGTGTTTAATCTGCCTTTCATCCAGTGAGCCACATTCAGGCCATTTTTTGCTGAGGATTATCTCTACTGTCCCAGTGGAAATCAGCAGCATCTTCACAACACAGACTTAACATGTCAGCAAGCTGCTCTGGAATCTATTTGATTTATTTTAGAGGTTTTTTCTTTTTCTTTTTTTTTTTTTTTAAATGAAATCAAATCTAACCATTTTACCAGGTTAGTTCATGTCACATACAAATGTGGTCCAAAAGTCAGACACCACATTGACAATCAGAGATTTTTTTTTTTTTTTTCGTTTATAATGTTTTAGAATTCAAAAAAAAAAAGTTACAGTATTGAAACAAAAAAGGAAATATTCAATATTTTTGAATATTTACTATTCAAGATTCTACACTGTTCCTAGCTCACTATTTAAATGTAAACAAATTTGTGATACCAGCCATGATAACTCCTTTGTATAAAAGATTTTCCCTGAGTCTTATCTCTTCCTTTGAAGCATGTGTACAGATGACATCCTGATGGATTTGATGGATTATGGATCATCAGGTTTTACACAACTTGCAGAGTGCATGCCATAGTTTGCAATGAAAAAAAAATTAAATTAGGAAAGACTATGTAAAATAGAAGCATTTATACTAATGGTCTGAGACTTTCAGACCCCGCTGCATTTTTATTTCATAATAATTCATCAAAATGCAATAATTTCTGACTATGTGCCATTTACACAAACATAACCAATAACATAATGTAACATAGCACAAATGAAACAAATGCAATTACAATAAAAGCAGGCCATATCCTAATATTACTGGTTCACTCAGAAATGTCTTATTTTGATCATTTTGATCTTTAATCCATGTCTTTATTTCAGAGCAGTATTCCATATAAAAGCTAACCACAGTAACAATGTTAACACTAAAACAAGACAAAAACATAAATGTCCTTTATAACACTTTATAAATGTCTTGTAGGTGGATTCATACAGTGTATTTCCTCCAGTCAGTTTGAACCTCATCAAATTGCCACAAGGAAAAACAAATGTCCAAGATTTTTCACTCATTTTGACCAAAGTTCTAGTTATTTTATTTTATTCTTACAAAACCAGAATGCCAGAATAAAGCTAGGAATGGATTTAACTTTAACGCGGCATATGTTTGGCTCAATTTCTCCAATCTTATTTATACACTGAGCCTGTGAGTATCGATATTAAATAAAAGTGTTAAGAACTAATCTAAGCATAAACCATAACCTGGTGTCCCACTGGCACCATCTCTTATTTCCACTCCCACCTGGACACACACCTACTATCAGGAGGCTGGCAGAGATTTTTGGGGCTCTGTTTTCATCAGGGTTGATCATGTGAGATGTGGAGATTTTAAAATACAATTTTACCATTGCTGTAAAATCGAAAGCTCTGGTAAACTAAGTATTGACCAGGGACAACCAACCAGTGTGCACTACTTTGCCAATCTGTTCAGAGTGTATGCGTCACTTTAAAGCTGCATTTATGGTTGCACTCAGCTAAGAGCCTGAGGCTGGTTTGAGACCAGTCCTGTGTTGTGTGCTCTTGCTATTAGAGAATCAATAAGGCTAATTGTAGTGACTGGAGGGCCAGCTGAAATAGGAACTGACAGGTAACCACTTACAGGGAGGTGTGTGTGTGTGTGCGTAAGAGAGAGAGAGAAAGATGGCAGATCTTCTATGCAGTAAGGGCTTGTCCTACTACTGCATCTCTCTTTTTCTCTCTTGTGACATTTTATTTTACATCCATATATGCCTCTCTCCTTCTTTTTTCATAAAAAGTACCAACTCCAACTGATATGTAAAGTTATGTGCACACTGTACACAGTTTCCTCCTTGCCTGAAATGTCTGAGACATGTTTGATATGTGACGTTCTTTAATTTTACACATTTCACCTCAGTTAGGCTTTGTTGAGTTATTCAGTATCTCAAACAGATTTGCTGATGTGCTATGACATACTGTTATCTTTAAATATTCACAAAAGGATGTCTCATAGTTAGAGATGGTAACGATGGCCAGCAGTACACATTTTGGTATGATGTTGTATGACTCCGGGTTCAAAATGGTGCTGTACAAACATCGCAGTGCATTATGGGTATTTAGTACCTGCTAGGGTACACAATTAGACACCATCCTATTGCAATGCATTGTGGGATTTAATAAGTGCACTGGATATGCTTTCAAGTGTGACTGCAAAATTGAGAAACTATTTAGTGAGTAGGGTGTAATTTCAGACATACAGAGGTTCAGGTAAAAAGTGTGTTTAATGATAATGTAGCTCCAGTTTTGCATTTCTTAGATATATTAGCTCATAGCACCAAAAGTAAAGAAGCAAATTTCAACACACAAACTTCAACACAGGGAAACTCTCATTACATTTACAGTTAATTTTGTTGTGTGTCACTTTACTTCATTTGTAATCAAATACAACGCTGCACAGACTTACAGTTTTAGAAAATATGGTTCCTCAAGGGTTGTTTGCTAAAGTCTTTCTACATGAAACCTTCTCTGAGAAGAATACTCTGTAGGGCTTTACTTACAGTGCTTTGTATATGTATTCACCCCTTATCATCCCAATTAAGTCCCCTTCAGTTCCAGGTAGTAACACTACGAGATGTGAAAAAGTTCAAGGGGGTCAAGAAAAAAGTTCAAGAAACGAAAGAAGCATTTAGGATTTTAGATTTAACCTTTATTTCCTGAGAATTTAGTACACATTACATTATGTGTGGCCTGGTATAGCCACACATATACCACACTATTATCATAATTCTGACTCCCATAAACACTACATTCCTTATTTACATTCCTACAGTTCTTATTTAGAAAGAATTATTACTTGGAGGTCAACATTGAGCGTGATAATCCATATCCACCCCTCAGAGGAGGAATCAGTAATATCACATTAGTAGAGAGATGAAAATGAATTATAGATCTCCAGTGGTGAAGGGGCAGAGTTTAATAGCTTAGGAGGTTCAATCAATGCCTATAAACAAGCATATAAAATTCCAGGAGAGAGAGAGAGACAGACAGACAGAGAGCGAAACAATTACACAATGAGCGGTGAATTGAGAATTTGAGAATACCATAATCACACCAGGTCGTAATGTGTGTTTAATTGTATTTTGTATATCTTTATGTTTGGATACATTTAGTCAAATATCATCTTTAATGGATTTTCTTTGGGTTGATTAATAGAAAGAAGGACAAAAGGAAAGAGATGAGAAATGGATATCTACTGTATCTGCCAACATCTGGCTAATATGTTCTACCTTTTACTTAAAAGCTAGCAATAACCTGTGGAACTTTATCTAGTTAGGACAAGACAACAAACTCTCCAGGACATTATGAATAGAAAAATAATGCTGGAAGTTTGATACGTGCCACGTACACAGTTTTAGCTTTAGTACTAACAGCTTTCACTACAGTGTTAACAATCTGTGCCAATGGTATGTTTCTGGATGTTGCTAACTTTATCTAGCTAGCTAATGTTACCACAGGAGGTTATTGCTAGCTACTGACGAAAGGAAAGAGATAAGAACTGCAAATTGGCCAGTATCAGCCTAATATGTTCTAACCTTTATTTAATAGCTAGTAATACCTCCTGTGGTAACATTTTTTCGCTTTAGTACTAGCAACTTTTACTACTTTTCACTACTTTCACTCCATAACTTCAATCATGATTTGCTAACAACGTGTATGACTTACATTAGCTAGCTTGTTTTTATAGCAAAAAGAACACACTTTTCTTATTAGCATGCTGCACTATCAGTAAAGTTATAAACATTGTACTGTAGTTTGGCCTAAAAGAGCTCCCGTCTCTGAAATGATCATCTCTCATCATTGTGGTGTCTATAGACCATAAGTTTTTGCCCCAATGCCTCTGTAACCACTCACAAAATGTAAAATGAAGATTGTAACATCACATTTTTTGTTACTGAATATCAACCCAAATAAAGATTCATACACATACTTATTGTCATAATTGGTCAGTGCTATCACTAGCAGGTACTCCTACTCCAACATTAGCAACTTAGACAAATAACTGTACCTACAACTTAGCAAAAAGTAGAAAATTCTACTGTTGTAGAAGGTCTCTGGGTCTCATTGTAAAAGAAAAACAATTTCATACCGTGCTTTCTCAGAGTTATCCTGCATGCAATCTATAACAGCTCACAAAATTAAGGCTGTCAAATAGCAAAGATAGCTCGGACACTGTTATATTAGCTGTGGCTAATATTAAAGTGTAGAAAAAAAGGTTTATTCTACCCAGGTAGTGTTATCTAACTGTAGTTAGTCCACATTCATTGTTTGTGTGTGTGGCTGATGACTGTAAGGTCAAAGGGTGAGCGCAGCACTGCGCGCAGCACTGATGAAGTAATGTAATTAGTCAGAGTGCTTCTCTCTCTCTCTCTCTCTTTCCTATTACACACTCACACACACACACACACACACCCACAAACTGGGCGGCAGATGTCAGAAAGGTCGCTTTTGTTTTCTCATGTCTTCACTACACACACCTCATTGCAGCAGTCTATTGTCATTAATTTGCTGTTGGGGGAGGTTCGTGCCCCTCCTATCCCACCCCTAACCATCACTTAGTAAAACACACACATTCTACAATTCTCTGTCGAATTCAAATAACATTCAGAAGACACACAGTTACTATACTGCACACCTGCAAACACACACACACACACACACACACACACACACACACCTGTGTATTATCGAGTCTATATATCATTCAGCTCTACAATTAAAACAATAACTATGAAAAGTATGTAAAATGATCTGGTCACCAACATTTATTAACCTGGAAAAAAAACTTTCCATAAAGTTTCCACAAGCAGTGGGTTCAAATGATTATTTGACAAGATGCTGAACTGATTCAGTGAGACACTGCATCATGTTGATTCAGACGAATCAAAACACCACATGGAATGTGTAAAACAACTCTTTACTGAATTAATGAGATTACTCATGATTCATGCTGTATGTTTTTTGTTTATAGTGATACAATGCCACGTTTAGCTTATAGCTATACATTATGTGGATAGAATCACAGAAAAATGACATTTGCAATATAAACTTGATTAGTTAGTTTAACAATGACATACAATAATAATAATAATAATAATTTTACAGCACATCACAATTTGCTGCAAGTTGAAACAAACGAACACCACTTCTAGTTAAAAACATACAGTGTAATAAATTAAGACACATTAAATCACAATAAAAACCACAAGAGGAAATTATAATGTTAAATATAAGCTACTTACATGTGTATTAAATAGAATAGAACAGGATGAAATCAAGAAAGACTGAAACAGTAGGCTGATAGAGCTGAAGGGGCCTTGGTTCTGGAAGTTTCTCTCAACGAGGTACACAACTGCATCACGAATGTCTTTTCCAGTGGAAAGAGCTACTGATCCCATGGTGCTCTTGTGTATTCTCTCTAGTGTCTCCAGTGTGCTTTTAAGGATTAACAATCCTTTATAAAGTATTTTGTAATTATTGTGTATATAGTAAATTTATTTGTTTGACATGTCCCATTATTTTAACCTAATTCATTCATTCATTCATTCATTCATCCTCAGTAACCACTTTATCCTGGTCAGAGTCAAGGTGGATGTGGAGACTATTCTGGGAATGTGGAAAGCACGGTGGGAATACGCTATTCCATCACAAGGCATCATACATTCGCACTTAGGGGCCATTTAGCATAGTCAATTCACCTAACAACATGTTTTAGGAGGTGGGAGAAAACTGAAGAACCTGGAGGAAACCCACGCTAACATGGGAAGAACATGTGAAACTCCACACAGACAGTAGCATGGGCTCAGGACTGGCAATGTTACATGCTGCACCACAGTGCCAGCTATTTTAGCCTAATTCAGCAGCTCATTAACTTAGCTAGTGGTCTAGCAAACTATGTCATGGTCAGGCTGCGTCTGGAAACAAGGCTGTTGAAAAGTGGATGGTCCTGTCCAGTGCAATTTCCATCTTTGCAATACATTCCTTGTATTGATAGGGACTTCAGAGGGACTTTTGCAATTAATCACAATATATACCAAAAAAAAACCACAAAAAAACCCCAAAACTGTACTTAGTAGTGTATAACTTAGCTTCATCACCAAACATCTAATTTATTACAGCCATCACAAATGCCATATTTACTTCCAGACCCCTCATTGTTCAGCTCTATTCAGGGAATGAAAACTCTGGCCAGGTGGTTATTGTTGTTGGGCTCCAGAATGTTCCAAAGCATATTGCGTTTAAGTTGTAACATAGCCTAGCCTATTACACCTGATGCTAAGCTAGTGTACTAGTTTGAACACACCAGTAATGTCCAGGATCCTATGCCTGAGCTAAGACCCGTGTCTTGAATTAGATCACAGCCATGCTGTGTGATATGTTAGTGCGCAGGTTAGGATGGAGTCACAATGGTTGGCGAGTTAATTCCATGGTCTGTAACTGGAGGTGATTCCTGGAAAAGGCGGGAAACCCGTGGTGATGTCCCGCTGCACTCGAGCACAATCGGTGTTTAAAGGGCCGTTCTGATCTGCTATGTGTGTTCCAGGAGAGGGAGGAAGAGCCGGGGACTGCATGAGCGGGCGCTCTGTGGAAAATACATTATAAAGATTGTTTAAATATAAATGTTAAGAAGATATTATATGTGTGTGTGTGTGTGTGTGTGTGCATGTCTATGTGTGTGTGTATGTATATATATATATATATATATATATATATATATATATATATATATAAACACACACACACACACAGTACAATATTAACTATAATACATATATTACAATATATAAAACTAAGAAAACTATATCCAATCATTGTCAGTCAATATTATTAAGTGAAAATCTTTTTTTAATAAACAGATAAATAAATGTCAAGTAATATTCTTTCGATAAACAAAGCAAAATAAATAATTCTATTTGCAGGAAATCTTTCTTACATAAATAAATATCTTCACTGGCACTTGAAAACCTTTCTCAATAAGATAAACGCCTGTCATAAATGCACAGCGGATGTAACGACGCACTGCGGATGTAAAACGTGTAAATAATTTATGTGGAGCCAAAACTTCCCACCACAATGGCGTCACAGAACTTCAGTCTTATATTAATACAGATGTTGATAAATAAAGGCAAACTTTTTATTTATAAAAAAAATAACCTGTTGAGATCATTATGCAAGGAAAATGTACGCATACAGCTCATTTAAACTCAATGAATAAGAGCAAAACTATATAAAAGTAAACTATGAAATTACATTAGTAACACACAGCCTATATCAGCAGTCTGTATATGCAAATACTAGTAGAGAGTTAATGCAAAGCCACATTATGTTATGTGAGCATACTACAAGCTGAATCCAAGTTAACAAAAGGATGAACTTATAGCAGACCAGATAGCTAGTGTTTCACTTCTACATGTTACTGTGAGAGCAGGTGTGAAGTATGAACTCACTCTTGTGGATGTTCATGTGCTCTTTAAGCTCCTCTGCTTGATCAAACGTGCTGTCACAGAGATCACATGCCACCGGTTTGTCTTTGGCGTGGCTCCGGCGTACGTGGCTGTCATGGGCCGCATGAGAGGCGAAGGCTTTCCCACAGTGTTTGCACTTAAATGGCCTTTCACCTGAGTGTTGCCTGATGTGTGTGCGGAGGATGCTGGAGGCAGTGAACGCCTGCAACAACAAGCATTTAAACTTTAATTAAAACATTATATACACTTATGGGCAAAATAAAATGGGACGAGCCCAAAATTGCAAATATTAAGCTTTTACTGGTCTTAACAACAAATCATTGGTGGTTTACTTTTGCTGCAGTGAACTGATTAGGAAAAAAAGCTAGAAACAGGGAAATTCACTTATATAGTCTTATATAAGGTAAAATCATGATAATCACTAAAATGTCTGATGTAAAATTCAAACTAACACATGTCTGGGTGTACAACATTTTCCAAAAATATCTTTTGGGATGTTTTTTTATTAAAAGATTAGTGATTATTTGGTTATGTGCCTCACCTGATGCAGCCCATCAAGAGCCACAAGGCTTAAACATTTAAAGCAATCAAAGGGAAAGGCTTCACATAATAAGTTCCTTTAGCTATTTGTTCATTTCCTGACCAATGATTTGTTGTTAAGACCATTAAAAGCTTCATGTTTTCCCATTTTGGGCTTGGCCTTTTTTTTTTTTTTTTTTGCCCAGGAGTGTGTATATATATATAGTTATAATTAATAAAGTTTAAAAATGAAACGGAGACAATATTTCTTGAAAAAAAATAGTGTTAATTTTTTTTCCTGGTGATAAACTGGAAGCTATAAGCTTCCCTTACTTTATAATTACAACAGCTTTATAAAATAAAGATTTCCTTATCACGGTTTACACTCACACTCGTGTCAGGAGTCTGTGAGTCCCTTTTTTGTGTTGTTTTAAGACAAAAGGGGCAGGAAAACTTTTGTTCCTGCGCGCGAGTCATAAATTAAAGGCGTATAATCCTTGCAAACAATAGCACTCGGCTGTGCATCTGGCATTAATTAGCATGTAAGTGTGCACAATGAGCACACACTCGCGTTAAACACACCATGAAATGCTGTGAAAATCGGCAGGGTTTTTTCCCCCCCCTCACCTTGTTGCAGTAGACGCATTTGTAAGGCCGCTCTCCGGAGTGCACGCGCATGTGCTTGTTGAGGCTCGAGGACTGAGAAAAACTTTTGCCGCACACAGAGCACTGCACAAAGAGACAGGACAAGAGGGAAAGCATGAGTGTTAGAGCAGGAAACACCAAACCTTCCTGATAGCTGACCATACACACGTCAGGGAGATGGACGCATTCAAAATTCCTCATCATTTCTAGGGCAGGATGACGTCAGAGGTCATGGTTCATAAGAATGACTTCGACATTCACGCTGTGACCTCTAACCTTTAGGGCTCGGTTTCCCAGAAGCATCATAAAGTAAAGATCATTACTGAACGATGAACTCTGGGCTGCCATGCTACTGGAAAACCTGGCACTACATGTAAAGCTTTCCTGAAGTTTTCCTGAGATTGCATCACTCTGTTGATTCCAGGTGGATATAAAAAATACAAATAATGCAAAAGAACAGAAGTATAAGAATAAATAATAATTCAGAAAAATGCAGATAAACAGAATAGTGCAATTATACATACTGTAAAACAGCTGGAAACCCTGCTGCCAGTATATTACTGTAATTTTCCTGGATTTTTATTTATTTATTTATACAGTGATGCATGTCCCTATTTGCAGTAGTATTTATTTAACTTTTATCTTTTTATATCTTTATTTTGATGGCAGGTTAATATACCACATGTGTAGGCTATTCATTTGTAATCTGTGAATTCAGTGTTATTGAGTTAAATATTTTAGTTTACAAGACTATGTTACCAGTTGATTTCATCTTGCAAAAATAGTAAATTTCTCAATATCTTAAAGCTTTCCCACTGAGGTTTGCTTTTATACTGCTTAAAAAAAAATTAATCGAATTTATGTAAATTTAGAATTATTTGACTTCATAACAAAGCAGCACACAGTCTTACAGCTCCTTTGCTAGAACATACCATTTGTTTTGTCTAATTGTTGAAACTGAGCGTTTTATCAGCCTCAAAATTAAACACATCACTATTCCTTACAGAACATTTTCTTTATTTTTCCTTGTATATTTTTTAAACTGTCAAAGTAGACTGACAGCACATTATTTTGTATTTTATAGCCGCTTTACATAAAACAAAGGGAGCTTTCCTTAAACTTAGGTAAAACTAATATTCTTGTCTAGGAAAAAGACGTTACATATGCTACAGTATACTTTTGCTGTCAAAATCTGTTTTATTTTTTCTGTAATCAGAGCAAAAAAATCTCAGTTTCCTGAATACCTGCTTTCATGAAATTTACACTTTCATTCACAGTGAAATAAACATTTAAACTCTAACAACAC
>CM075024.1:13756757-13771710 GCA_037576675.1 Pangasius sanitwongsei
AATAATAATAATAATAATAATAATAATAATAATAATAATAATAATAACAACAACAACAACAACAACAACAATAATAATAATAATAATAATAATAATAATAATAATAATAATAATATTTTTTAATGAATGATGAATCATAATACCTGGGTCATTAGGTAGCAGCAGTCCTGAGATGGCGTGTCCGACCCCCTGCTGATGGTCTTTACTGTATCCATAGAGCACAGTGAACAAATCCTCCTGGGTGAAACTGTAAGTGCGCTTCGGTTCCTCTATCATCTGAGGGTGCATGAAGGCGTCTTTGTTTGGAGAGGAAGAGGAAGAGGAGGATGAGGCAGGGCTGCTGAAGCCTGACAGAGAGCCCGGTGTGTGCTGAGGTCTGAGTGTGTGATTCGGTTGGATTATGTTGAAATATGGCAGGTTGAAAATTTGCTCATGGAGGATGGAAGACTGCTGTCTCAGGAAAGAATGTGTGTCTGAGCCCAGAGGGTGAAGAGGAGGATGGAGAGCAGTATGGAGAGCAGGATGGAGAGGATGAAGAGGCTGGAAGGTGGGGTTTCTCCTTAGGAGGTTCATGCAAGAACCAGAGGTGGCCATCACCGCAGCAGACATGAGGCACGCTGAGCTGATGGCGAGGAGATGATCTGCAGATTCAGGCTTCCTGCTGAACTCTGTGGGGAAAAGTTTGACATTTTATACATTTTAGTGATGGGTCGTGCACTCATCCAGAACATTCTGTGACATTCATTTATCTTTAATTATTTCTCTACTATTACTACTGATAATAATAATAATAATAATAATAATAATAATAATAATAATAATAATAATTCTTTTTAGAAATGACTTAAAAATCCACTGTAAAATAAATCATCATCATCCATCAGTCTTGTATGTTATCTAGTGATCCACATCATTATTTAAGAAAATTCTTACTGAAATGTTTATTATGGATTATCATTTACTAAATGATCAAAGCACTATCATTATTTTTCTTCATAATTCTCAAAAAATAGTGTAATTCAAAAACTATTTGTTTTAACAGTGAACAATGTCAAATCAACAGACAAAAAAAATGTAAATAAAAAAAAAAGGAAGCTATATAAGATAGCTTAATAAAACACTAGAAAAGTAATATAAGAATTATTACTGAATTTTAAAACAGGTAAATGAGATGAAAATAAAAAATCTTAAACGCACGTGGTCTAATTAATGCTGTTTTATAAAGTCTGTATGTATTCTTATTAAATTCTTAAGGGTTCTTAGGTTTTTCCTTTTCAGAAAGAGCTCCAAGGAGAAACCTAGGAAGCGAAAAGCCTTTAATAATCCAAACACTTTCTCTACAGAATATACACTATGGATTATTACTACATATATTTTATGATGTTATTACCAAAAAAAAAAAAAAAAAAAAAAAAACTAAAAGCAAATAAAGCAAAAACAGAACTGTCATCTGCACCTGAAGCCCAACTGCCTGAGCCATGGACAAGAATTTGATTTTTATTTTTATTTTAGGAAAAATACACAAAAACATAATAAAAACACAAAAAAGAGTAAAGTTTGGCATATAGTTAATTTTTTGTTCTATAAGAACAGCTCGTGATAAAGCATCCTGATGCTGTATTGAGTGAATTGTGGATACAGGTTTATTTCCACGCATTTGTACATGCACAATTACCAAAATATCAGAGAAATATCATTTCATTCGTTGTTGTGTTTTCATTAATGAAAGGCTAACAGTTCCCATGCTGCCTTGAGAGAAAATTCCTTACTTTAAAGTCGTCGTGAAGTCGTGTTTTTCCATATTTGATTTTTCCTCATATGTTTTATTGCTATCTAAACTGCAATAATAATAATAATAATACTACTAATAATAATAATAATAATAATAATAATATACTAACAATAATCTTTATTTAGCGGATTTTGCATAAGTTTTTAGTCCAGAACTAATTTATACAGAACCTCTATAAGAGTAAGAATCATCAGTAATAAAGATTATTATTATTATTATTATTAAATAATAATAATATTCAGGCTACATAAATAACACTTGTCAATCATTTAAAGATGCGTAAAATACCAATACAAACTAAAGAGGTGAATAGAGATAAGACAAATTTTACTTAAAAACAATTAAGTAAAAACGAAAATTTTTTGTGACATTTAAAGAATTTTTTTTTCTCCTGAATGCTTCTTTAAGTTTTTGCTGAAGATGCATTTCCCACCATAAATATTTACATTATGTGTAAAAGCTCTTTGATGCTTCAGTGCATTGTGGCTTAAACCGAAATGGTTGGAGTCAAAGCATGAAATTCTTTAGGGAACAAAAACGTTGTTTTTTTTTCCTGTGATAATGCTTTAGAGAAATTTTATGGCACCTTTATCTTTAAGACTGCACTTTAGTGTGAGTTTTTTAGTGTTGGATATTTATTTTTTTAATATTTGTGTTAGTAATTGACTAATGAAATAATTACATCTATACAAATATTACTGCTAATAAAATACATTCAAATAAAATAAAAACGTGCATAAGGGGAAACAAATCAGGGTCATGAGGGTCAACATTAATGAAGCGCCTCACTCTTTTAGCAGCTTTAAAGGAGGTGTCATGCTCCATAAACTTCCTGAGCCTGACTCATTACTGCGGTTGAACACACACACACACACACTAGATTAACAAGCCCAATTAATAAATACTAATCAGTTGTATTTGCAGATTGGGGACTGCAGCACGTGCATGTGCACACAGTAAACTGCAAACTATTATCGCTGTAAATATATACCGGTTTATGACGATCATTATCACGATTTCATGAATAAAAATGCCTCTATAGCCTGTTTGCGTGCTCTCATTCTGCATTATGTTTCAAAAGGTTGCCATGAAATAGAACAGACTTTACCGTTGTCCTTTACCTAGACACTTTAATGAGTGATTAATGATCATTCTCGCGGTATATCGTAGCATATCATTGATTATCGGCGCGTGCCTGTCCGTCTTTGGCAATATGAGCTAGTAGTTCCAGTGTAATACAGGTTAAAGTGAAGAAATGTCAATCACTCACCGGAAAAGCAGCTTTTGAAGTAGATGGATGGAAATCAGGGCCACATTCCTCTCGGATACGAAAAACAGCAACAACAAATGCAAAGTGTGTGTTTGTGTGCGAGAGAGAGAGAGAGAGAGAGAGAGAGAGAGAAGTGGATCAGTTGAAGCTGGGATGCTGGACTGGAAACATGAGGAGGAAAGAAGGGAAGTCTCTCTCTCTCTCTCTCTCTCTCTCTCTCACACACACACACACACAGACACATCCTCCCCTCCCTCCAGGGGGATTTAACCCTCAGTCCTGATCCCCTCTTCTTCCTTCTCTAAGACTCTTTCTTATGCAACACTGACTTCTCTAATGTGTTAACTACCGCTGCCTTATTACAATAACCACACACACACACACACACACACACACACACACACACCACCTCAGGCTATGGTCAGATTTTCTTTAACATTTAATGTTTATACAAGAGAATAGTGTAGTTATGCCACAGGGGGCATTAAACATACAGTAAAAAGAAGCTGAACTGAGTATTATTTAATCATCTTACTGTGTTGTTGAATTATTAATAATTAATTAATCAACCCCTATTTGAAATACTTCTGTAATTTGTTTGATTATTTGATTGATGCCTGTGTATTTATTGCCCTCTGCTATGTGATGACTACTGGACTACTGGTAAAAGTTTGTCAAAAAAAAAAAAAAAAAAAAGTTCTGCATAAAATCTGAATAAATATGAGCCCATGGTGAGCACTGAGCAGGTTCCAGACAAATCTAATGCGGTCAGATTAATATGCATGATTCACACAGCCTTACAGTAGAAGCATGCACAGCACAAGCATCATCTCAGGGCCAGTCTCATGTAGTATCTGTGTCCTGTATTTAATTGTGCATCACATGTTCATGACTTCATTCACATACTATAACCTCACATGGAAAAAGTGTTGCAAAGAAATGCTGTTCAGGCACTAGATTGTGCTACTGGATAGAATACATCAGACATAAATAAATAAATAAATAAATAAGCTCGTACTAACCACCCACAACTGTCATCATCATCCTCTTCCTCATTATGATTATTATTATTATTATTATTATTATTCCCAAGCAGCACGTACTAACCTCCCACAACTGTCGTTGTGATCATCATCATCATCCTCTTCCTCCTCATCACTATTATTATTATTATTATTATTATTATTATTATTATTATTATTATTATTCAGGAGCCCCGATGGATTTGAGATGTCCACTGAGATCCCTGAGTGTGGTAAGAGTAAAACTGGCCCATAAAGAGACGTCATTGTAGGTCTATAGTATGTAGGTCCAGCTCTGACCTTTTCCTCTAAATAACTGTTCTTCTTTTCTGGCGATATTAGTGATGTAATAATACTTATAATACATATGTCATTTATCTTTTCGTTTCTACATTCCGCAGCGAAGATAGAGCAATGCTTCCCTGCTGCAGCTCATTTAGTGCTATAACCTGTTACTGTCACTGTCACTGATGCTGTGACTAAAGCCAGGACTGGTGTCTGTCTGCACTTCTTCTTCCCAGCCTGGCTGTGAAATGACTCAGTGAGCAATCAAACGCTTTTATTATCTGTTTTCCTGCTGCTCGAGCTTTCACTGCCACAGCAAGCTCCAAAATTAACTTTCAGAATTACAGTGAACAGACAGCAATGCCCAACAGCTCCAGGAAAACACTGTAAGAAATATTTTCCACAAAAAAATATAATATATAAGAGAATATAAACATGATGTTAAGAAATAAAATGTAGCCAAAATAAACAGCATTAAGATCAAATAAGACAAAAATACAATATCTAACATGTTTATGAAAAGATGATCTAAAGCATCATAGTTTAAAGAGAAAACTTTTTTATTTAATTAAATTAATTACACTAGTGGTGCTTTAAAAATTTCTGCCGGTAATAATGCAGTTATTAAACCTATTATTATTATTATTATTATTACGTTCAGGAGCGCTTTCTAGCTTACAGTGTTGCTAGAAAGCGCACGCGCCACTCACACACTCAGCACAAGTCCGCTTTACTGCCGCACACACACACACACACTCACATACTCGGGAAATTAATAAACGAGACACTTTGGTTTGAAACAGAATTCTTTATTTACAACAGTAATTTATTATTATTTCCAAACATCAAACAGCATCCGCGAAGCCGCATTAGTTTGCCAACTTGCATAACCTTTTTAAAGTTTTGCATAAAACGCTCACACTAAATATCAGAAATACCGAGGCGCGTGAACAGATGAGCTCTCAATGTGCACGGACACACAAAAAATTCATAATAATAATAACAATAATACATTTCATAACGCGCAACACTGTCGGCTTTACTGAAGAAGGTCCATAAATTACATATTGCTTCGATTTCCCGTTGCATCATCATCATCATCATCATCATCACTGAAAGGGTGAAATCAGAACTGTACAAATAAAAATCAACCCACAGCTGATCACAAAAAACAAACATGGATAAGAGAGAGAGAGAGAGACAGTGAGAGAGAGAGAGAGAGAGAGAGAGAGACAGAGAGACATACAGACAGAACCAGAGAGAGAGACAGAGACAGACAGAAAGACAGATAGATAGACAGATAGATAGAGTTAGAGAGAGAAAGTGAGATAGCGAGAGACAGACAGACAGAAAGAGAGAAAGTGAGACAAAGAGACAGACAGAGTGAGACAGAGAAAGAGAGAGAGAGAGAGAGAGAGAGAGAGAGAAAGACTCCATCACTAGAGTGCACTCTCAGAATAAACGAGTATTAAACTGGACCTTTCTGTGGTGCTGGAGTGGTACTCTTATCATTTGTACCTTTAATATGGATCTTTAACCTGGATCTATCCATCAATGGTTATAGAGTGTACCTTTAAAAAATGAAGGTACATCATTGGACTGTAGTTACCTTTTAGAGTAAAGCTTTAAAGGTACACTTTCTAGGTAAAAGATACATTAAAAGTACAAAAGGTGAAGTCTTCAGGCTCCCACCCCAGCGACAAGGAAAGTCGCAGTGAGTGAAGTGACTGGGAACAGTGGTGAGCTCATATTGCGACTGACTGTACAGATGTAACACAAAGCTCTTCTGTATGCAACATTAAGGTCTAAGGCAACATATAGCGTTTAGCATCTTAGCTTCCTGCAGTTAGCACTATGCTACTGGCTGACTACAGAGCACAATCACACTCACAACAGAGAAACTACAGGAGTCGGTGGAAAGTGGCTGATAAAAACGCTTTAGAAAACCCCACAGCGCCTCCACCTCATGGCTTATACCCATTTAAAATGGCGACAATCTTTGGATTCAAGAAGTGGCTACTCCCGACCAAGTGTCACTGCAGGACAACAGCGCTGGACTTCCAAACAGAGTGTCCAAATGTGATCTGAAAGTGTCAACCATAAAGGAGTAGTGGGTGTAAAGGAAGGGAAAAGAGACACCTCTGTTGAGAAAATTAAAATAGTACATGGCCGACTTGGATTGATGTACAACTTTAGCAACAAACGGAGATCCGCACTGGTACTGCCAGGTTGCTCAAACGTTCACGTTAAACCGAATCATGGGACTGCCTTTCCCTGAGAAGGATACATAAAACCATGTCCAAATTAAGGGACCTTATAAAACTGCTGTCTTTCTGGTGCATTTGAAAGGGACAGGCTTTATCTCCCCAAAACCACACTGCCTACACCCAAATGCAATATAGAGTACGAGGTGATATTTTGAAGGCTCCATTTTACAAATATGGTGCTAGATAAATATCACAAAATATTGTATTACTGATTATTGGCACATGAAGACTGACGGGTGTGTCTCTGAGCTCATTATATGAAAGATATCTAGTACAAAGAACATTTCTGATTAGCACCAGATCCTCAAAAGTAGTTTTAAGATTGCACTCAAACAGTGTTCCAGGTTAGTCCACGCTAGCTAGTTGGCTAGCATATCAGTGTAAATGATAAACACTTATAATCTGAACCAAAAATCCTGTTAGAAAACCCATCAGGTTAATTCATTTAGCTATCTGGCTAAATGTAGAGTGGTTATTAGAAAAATTAATGAATATGACTTAAAATCCTGTTGGAAATCCTGTCTCAGCTAATGTGTGAATACACATGCATGTATGAATGCCGAAAAAGACTTTTCTTCTGAATTGACTTCCATATATGGAAGTTCCAGTCAATTAGTCTTAAAACACACCCACTCAGAACCGCTCTTATTTCCATATATGGAATCAAGACGCACCCACATTTACATCCATGGTTTTAAGACACACCCACTCAGAACCACTCTTATTTCCATATATGGATTCAAGAACCACCCACACTTGCATCCACGGCTTTAAGACACACCCACTCAGAACCACTCTTATTTCCATATAAGGACTCAATGATCTGCAGACCCTGTTGGTCAGAATAGCCACCCTGAAGTCCAGCGCTGCCCCACCAACACCGGCTTATCGCTGAGGAACAGGTTTAAACATTATTAGTAGTATTTTTTTCCCCCAAAAAATATAAACCACAATAAAAAACGTCCATCCTTAATACTGGGTCCAAAAACTGAGAGCGCAAAATTTGTACAAAATTACAAAACGAACAAAGCGACGTTTACCAAGTTATTGCTCATCTTTTTGGAACACGACAGACAAAAGCAACACGTCAGTGCCGAGTTTATGGCTGTGTTGGGTTTTTAATTTTAAAAGGCTGAGAAGCAAAGCAATTAGCTGTACACCGTACACACGGCGAGCTCACACACGCGCTCACACACACACACACACACACACAGTCTAAAATAACCCGCTTCATCTGCTTCAGTACCATAGGTAGGGCCAGGCGATATACCAATGTGATAAGCAGTAATGCTTTCATGACACTGACTCAACTGTTGCTTATGTCAGTGAGTGGATGTCTATAAAATCCTTTTTTATTCTCTCGATCCTGGTTTTGAGTCATCAAAAAAAAAAAAAAAAATCATGGAACACACGAAATTTGCAGTGGAATCCTGTTTTCCTGGCTTTATAAAATAATACTTTTTAAAAAATGTATTTAGTTTTTTTAAAAGCACTGCTGTTTCTCCACAGACACTTTATTAGCAAACCACAATTTGTCATTCATTATGAAAGTGTAAGTATCATGATATGATGTCACGCCGATATCGCCCAGCCCTAAGCTTGAGGAACACCAAAAAAAAAAAAAAAAATCACACACACGTGAAAACATTCAAGAAGCAGTTAAGACCAGGCTGAAAGGGAAAACGGAAGAGCTGAAAATCCAAAATAAATATATATATATATGTATATATTTTTTTATTATTGGTATGTACAATCTATCAGCTAAGCACAAAAAAAAAAAAAAAAAAAATCCATGATTTGCTCTATCTGAAACTACTGGACCAAAATCCAAACTTTCTTAATTATAAATAGTAAGTGATACAGCAGAAGAAGCAAACGTGAAGTTCACTGCATCACTCCAGGATTCCTTCTCATCGCTAGCTCATTACAGATATCTACATATTTTAAAAAAAAAACAAACAAACAAAAAAAAAAACACTATACATGAGAATAGAATTAAATTTAAAGGAACTGTATCGCAAAAAGATTGAAATGTACATTATGTCACCACTACGTCAAATGCAGTCAATCAACCAAGACACGTTTCATCTCATACGTCTGCTTCTTTCGTTCTGCACTGGAGCTCTGCGGTTAATATTGCTATCAAGTAATAAAAGTCCATCTCACTCACAATCTGTTCTGTAAATCTGTGCCTCAAACTACATCCAGTTCTTTAGTAATGCAAAAGATAACCCTCAAGTTTTCCTTAAAAAAATGTTCAACATTTTAAGTTTATATATATATATATATAACATTCACAAACATTCCTATAATGTTGGAATTTTTTGTAGTTGTAGGAACGTTAAGACAAACCCTTTGCTTTTTGGAAACATTCTGATAACGTTACAAGAAATAATTTTAAGATTGCAATAAGAGTGCACATTTTTTTTGGTAATCCTACAGCATAACATTCTTAAAACCTGTAGAATCCTGAATGTTCCTTTACTGTTATCTGTTAGCTAGAGAATATGAATATAAATTTGTAAATACAGACTTATCATGTGCTTTCACACAAAATCGTTTATTAAAAAATAAAAGTTTACAAAGTTAATCTGCGTATTTGGAAAATATTTTCGGTGAGATAAACTTTCCTTACTTGTTAGCTACAGTAGTCTCGTAACTCCAGGGCAAATCTAAACAAGCAGACGCCGAATGAAAAGCACGTCTTGGCTGATGGACTACATCCAGGAGTAAAGGGGGAAACTGTGTACATTTTATTCCTGGCTGAACTGTTCTTTTGACACACTGGACAGAATAATGTCTGTTTTCACAAATCGTTACGCTGCCCGCAAACCATTTAGATCTGTGCAGAGTTTTAATCTTTAACATTACTCTCACTCAAGAGAAAAAAAAGAAAGATGTAAAAAAGCAAAAATGGCTAAAATGTTGAGCGCAGCTGTGGTATTTGTGTGGGACTATGGGACAGGAAAGTAGGAGAATACAAGAGTGTGTGTGGATTGGGTTCACTGAGAGAGAGAGAGAGAGAGAGAGAGAATACATTCACAGGATCCTGATGTCACCGTTTATAGGAGAGTCACGCTAAGTCACACTACGGTGAATGCGGTTTTATACATATACAACAAATGGACTTTGCCTTGTGTGTGTGTGTGTTTGTGTAGGATCCATAGATTTGAATAGGTGACACTCAAGGTCCAAAATATCAAATTTTGTGTGTGTGTGTGTGTGTGTGTGTGTGTGTATGATCTCCCTCCAGCAGGGGGCAGTAGAGTTGTAGGGTTCTGGGGATGAGTAGGGACCCTTTGCAGGGCGCAGACTCGCTCTTGGCCCGTGCTGGTGGAAATCACGCTTTGTCGGGTCATGGTCAACAGTACTTCGGCTGAGGGAATATCAAAAAGAGAACCAAGGGTTAGTCCAGTGTTCAACTCCAGTGAATTAATGGCTATATGATTTTATTTATTGTGCAAAATTTGTACACCCTTAGGACGAAATGAAGACATTTTATATAAACAAGTCATCTGGTGTGTTAGATTTCACCGATTCCTTTATTAATGATCAAAAGCAACAAAAATATAACAGTGAAAACGGAAAATATTGAAATTTGACTCGGCCGATCAACTACTCTTGGTAGTTGTGGTCAGGGGAATTTATTATTTTTTTTAAGTGAACTGTTAGTTACGATATCCAGTAATGGAAATAGATAATTACTTGCTTTGTTGAACAGTTCAACTTTCCACCATTAGTTTAACACTAATCCTAATATATAACAGAGCTATTAACCCTTTCATGCATAGTGTCCACACTTATGGGCAGGCAATTTAAGGCTCTTTTTTAGGTTTTAGGAAAATATAAGGTCTCAGTCAACTCCAAATCAATTAAGAGCATTACTGTAAATTAGCATAATCTATAGCTCTTCTGTAGATTATTTGTCGTTCTCAATCTTTACAAAATTTCTACATAAAAAAAGAAAGTAAAAATGTTTTTTTTGTGTGTGTGTGTGTGTGTGTGTCAGACTCCACTGATCACTTTAGATTTTACATTGGAAAATAACTTTTTTTTTTAAAAATTAATATTATTTCAAGAATCCTGCTTTAGCCTTTTTACTTTTTGTATTCAATCATCCATTTACTTTTTAATATAATGTACACTACCTTCCAAACATTTGGACATACCTGCTCAAAGATGGGTTTTCTTCATTTTTACTATTTTTGGCCATTTTAGAATAATAATGAAGACAACAGTATGAAATAGCACATACGGAATTATGCAGCAACCAGGAAAAAAAAGTGCTAAACAATTTTAAACCTAAATTATATTTCAATTCTTAACAGTAATCCTGATGAAGCTTTGTACACTCATAGCATCTTAACCAACTTCATCAAACAGGTTTTTCTTAACATTCCCACATTAGCAGAGCTCCTCACTGCTTCTCCTAAGCTACTAAGTTCTAAACGGCTAGTTTTATGTACAAAGGTACTTATTAAACATACATTCTGAAATAAATTTACACATGCACACTAACTTTTGTAACAATTGTCTTAGAAACAAATTGAAACCGTAAGCCTTGTCAAAATACCCTTGACTGTGAGTGTTTAATGCACGTTCATATTGAGTTTTCTTTATAACACACATCTGTTTTCTTGACACAAGCCTGTTTTTATAAATTATACAGAGTCAGATGAGATAACTGACTCATTAATGTGTTCTTCAAGTGCCATTAAGGTCAATGATGTACTACAGAGACGAGGGCAACACATCATGCAGGTTAACGTCGAACTTTAAAAGCACTTTCGACCTGATCTTGAACAATCGCAGTTAATTATGCGGCGGAGTGCCAAACTTTAGAAGGCCACCAAGAGATAATAAATAGAGCAGGTCATAACTCCTTAAAAGTACTAATGGCAAAATGCTAAATTATTAAGAGCACCTAGTTACTGTAAACACTGGCTGGGAATAAATCAGAAATCAGCAGACACTGAACACCAAGTGCACACAGCGGCCTGGTTAAATATTCATACAACTTTACGAGGCTTAAGAGCTGCAGTAGAAAAGAAAAATTTTTTTTTTAAAGCTTCATTGTTAGATGGAAGCTATGGTATGGCGCTAACCATGGCATCATTCACTGCCAATATTAGATGAAACTGTTATGAACAATCGCAGTTTTGCGATTCACCAAACCTGATGGAGCATGCTGTTATTGGAAAATAATCATTGGTTGGGTCGTGTGATGTGCCTGTTACCACCCGGAAGATGAACACTTTCCTATAACAGCGTATCTGGAAGTGTTTTGCTGCCCTTAAAGCACAACAAGTGGAATTTTACTTTAAATATGATTTAATCACATTTAAGGATGTTCGTGTATCCCATTATCACTTATGTTATAGCAGCTATAAACAGCAGTTCCCTTTTTCCCTCTCTCCTGAGGTTAATAAAACAAAATTACAACAAAGACATGAGCTGAATGGTGTTATCAGTTCAGCTTAAGATGATTCTGTGAAAAACTCTTTCTGCCTGTAAGTGTTACACGATATTAAAGCACTACTCCAACTTTTCCAACATAATCTTTATCCACTGCATCTGTAGTCTACGTGCTATTACCATGGACAATAATTTTTTCATTCCCTGTACTGAGAAAAGAGTATTAACTGTATTGTTACTGAAAAACCTGTTAACTCCAAACTCCCTTATAATTAATTCTAATTAATAATAAGTTTAAGGGCACATGGTGAATTCTGTTAAATGTGTAGGAAGCTTTAACAAACTCGTCATTCGAATGTGTTTAACAAGTGAAGCTTCACATCTGTACAGACTGCTGATAGACTGCTTTTTCTGTGGCGATGTGTTAACTACATATTGTAGTCATGTGGGACTGGTCACATACAGACACCACAAAACCTTTGTGAAAGTGTAAGTAACCAGAATGTCTTCATCATATTGCTTCAGTGTTGCAAATTTGGAAAAAAAAGCTTTACTTTAGAAGAACTTTTCTATCTCATCCTAAGACCTTTATTGTTAGAGTGTAACAGTTATTGCTTTGGAATCCATGTTATATTCACTGAGAGTAAACATTTATCCGAACAACTGCCCTTAGACTGTGTTTAATGCAATCAGGTTTTCTGTTCTTTTCCCAGAACAGAAAATGTGTCAAAGACATTTTTGTTGTGGTAATCACAAATATGCTACAGAGAGGGTGAATAGAGATTAGATGGAAAAACGCTGGAGTATTCCTTTAATGTGACTGATAAAGTGATATCTGTATACACTGATTTTTTTTCCTATAAGCAGACAAAAACTCTTTTTGGGGGATACAACTCACAATCCGAAGCGACCCATAACTGTATGAAAGCTGCTCACTTTCCATGCCATGAAGTGTGTGTGTGTGTGGTTGTGTGTGTTTATGTTTATACGGCCTTTGTTTATGTTCAAAACTCAAACTGCAGTTAAAAAAAAAAAAAACTCCGCCTGTTCCATCATCATTTCAGATTGCAGTCCTACACACTAATTAGAGTCAATTATTAATGAACTCATCTTACACATTTCAAACCAGGACACTTAGCATCTCAACGTAAGACATTCTAACTTGTAATGGGTTGCATAAACAAAGGCGTTTAGTAAATCCCAAACAGACGCCTTTTACCAAACTCCTTTGTGCAACACCATGCTTCATTAATGACGAGACGTTTCAGAGCGGCTCTCTGGAGACGGACACTGAGCTCATACGGCTAAAACATACGCCTAAAAAAGGTGATATATCACCTCTGTGTTACACTGGAAAGTCAGTATATGACCTATAATTTATGACCAGTGTAATTCTCAGGGGTCACGAAACTGTGGGTATTACCCATAATGCATGGCAGGCATATAGCCAGTTTAACACTGAGAAACAGTTGCAAGGGGCCAGTCTATAAATTTCATAAATATCACATTGAGGTGTGTGTAATGAGAAATTGTGCTTAGCTAATAATAACATAGAGCTACAAGTCACATGTTTAGCCACCCTGTGCCCTTTTACGGTTCTTTCACATCTATTTGTACGAGTCTGAATCAGAGAAAAAATTGATCATTTTGGTTTCTTTCACATTGTACATTATTATATGAACCAAAGAAAGGAAAAGAAAAAACAAATTTGTATGGCTAAAAATGTACTAGTAATATGCTTCTGTTCATTGGTCAGAAACATAGATATGGGAAAAGATTTTTTAAAAAATGTAGAATGCAAAGCTGTTGTCCAACAAATTACTACATAATTATATAAATAAATGATGTATGTGTTAAAACATGATGTGTGTTGCATCCACCATTTAATTTCTCTCTTTTTATTGACCCAAATATCTAAAACACATCCCATTTCTGGCATCTGACATTTAAGGTTTTCCAATAAATGTTACTTGTTAAGATGAATTATGATAAGAGCTTGTCTAGTGTTTGGTACACAACCTCTCTCAACTTCTTAACTAACATGAACTAGCTGAGCAAAACAACATTTCAAATCACGGACTGCAGTAAAATACTCGCAGGTTGTCTGGCATACACTCTGTTAGTATTTAGTCCCTCCTTACCTTTAATGAGTTTCAGGGAAGCTCACCTAAGCAAGATTAAAGAAAATATCTAGGGTGAAACATTTTTTTTTATTAGAGCCTCAAAAAGCTAGACAGGACAAATCTCATGAGACAAGAGGCAAACTGTGGAAAACATCTGCGAGTCTTTACCTTCCAATACAAACTAAAGTGTGTGTGTGTGTTTGTGTCTAACCTGCTCCGTGCCCAACTGGCCCATGCTGCTCATGCTGTTGGTGTTGGGAGTCATGGGCACATTCATGCTCATGCCGTTACTGTTATACACACCGCTGCTGGCTTGCTGAGTGTACATGCTGTAGAAAGAGGAGCAAGAAAACAAAAGTCACACAAAGTAAAACCTTCTCCAGCATTTATCTGCAAAATGTTAGCAACATTAATAAAACTCAAATTTCAATGAGCTTTTAGGTGTGTATATACATACATATATATATATATATATATACACACACACACACACACACACACATATATATATATATATACATATACACACACACACACACACACACACACATATATATATATATGCATATTCACACACATACACACAGAGTGGGGACCACTTTTTTTATTTAAAATTGGGTTTTAGAATTTTTAAATATTTAAAACAAAATATTTAATATTCAAGATTCTGCACTATTTCTAGTTCCCTATTTAAATGTAAGCATACAGTCAGGTCCGGAAGTATTTGGACAATGACAGAGTTTTTGTGATTTTGCCTTTATACACCACCACAATAGATT